>JANAVB010031220.1:1918208-1928208 GCA_029216955.1 Iris pallida
TTGCTATGGCGCGTATTGCATGGTCAATGGTACTCGGATGGCCCAGTGCACGGGTGCGGCTTCCCTCAGACGGTTACGACCGGGACACCGGGACCGTTCGGCCTATGAGGGAATTATGTGTGGTATTTATGGTGCTCAACATTCGAACGGATTGCGACCGTCCAGTGCTGTGATAAGCTATGATATTCGTAAGTTTAGGATCCTTCGGATACTAGGCTAGCAACCCGTATCGAAGCGATTATAGGCTTATACATAAGAGATGCCAAGTCCATTACGGTGCGAAACACCGTGACCTTCATATAGATAGGGCCGGTGGGCTGAGATGAGAGTTGGGTGCAGGCGCAGGGCCTGCGACCCTTATGTATTGTTTAAGTTTATGATTGGAATATTGCGTGAAATATATGGTTTCATACGTAAGTTCTAACCAGTGCAGGCTAAGGAAAATGAGACGAAGATGAGCACTGATCACTATGTTTATGTTCATATTATGTCTAACTGTATCTGCCGCAGGGAACACGGTATGGGACACATTTTTGATAATGTGCTATATTTAAGTATTACTATGAAACTGATCCTAAGGCTAAATAGAAAGATCACCAATTAAGATGCATGTTTCACTAAATGATTAAGTATTTGGTTTGGGTGCGAGCGGGTCTTGATCAGTGCGAAGCAAGGACGAAAACACTAATCCCCCACTAGTTTATGTACAGGCTCAGGTTATGATCGGCTCGGGGCAGAGCTTGGCTTGGACGTGCCGAGGCATGGAGTCCTTGGCGTTCAAGAGGAGTTTTCGTATAGGACGTTCGGACTTACGACATGGAGATGTTCGGCCGAAGACTACTGGGTGGCTATAAAGAGGCATGATGTATGGAACAATGTAATCCTTTGTGAGCTAGAGAGATCATGAGCGTTGTAGCCAATTGGCATTTTATGTTGGACTATTCAGAGCCTTTGTAACCTTCAGTTCATTATGAAATAAATGAGATTCTTGT
The DNA here is from genome assembly GCA_029216955.1 of Iris pallida. Lineage (NCBI taxonomy): Eukaryota > Viridiplantae > Streptophyta > Magnoliopsida > Asparagales > Iridaceae > Iris > Iris pallida. The sequence continues at coordinate 1,919,201 of JANAVB010031220.1, forward strand.
TGTATACTCTGTTTTCCTTCCGCTGCTTATGTTATCAAATTGAGATAGTTCTATATGAACCTGTTATCTTGCCTTGCATGAGCGCAACTCCAGGCTCGTGCGGCATCATGCCCCAGCGAGGACGATGATTCGGGTGAAATCTAGCGAGGACGAGCGATTTCCCGGGTCGGGGCGTGACAGGTGGGGGGTATCGGTGGTTTCGGATCGGACCATTCCTATGAGTTTCGGTGGTTTCGAATCGGAGTATCGGATCGGAGGAGGGGGTATAGGTGGTTTCGGATCGGACCAATCCTATGAATATCGGATTGGAGGAGGGGGTATCGGAATCGGTATCAGAATCGGAATCGGTATCGGACCGATACTGACCGATACCGGTATAGTTTGGCATGTCCCGCTCCGATACTGACCGATACTCGATACTGACCGATACCGATCCGATACTGTTCGATACTGATACAGTTTGGCATGTCCCGATATCGGTATCAGACTATCCCTATGAGTATCGGCATCGGGGGTATCGGTAATATCGGTGGTTTCGGATCGGAGTATCAGATTTTTTGGTATTGAAAAACAAATAGGTATTAATAAATTATTTATATTAATAATTTATTAAAGTATCGGCCGATACCGATACCGATCGGAGTATCGGACTATTCTTTTGAGGATGGTTTAAAGTATCGGGCTATTCTTATGTTTAGTTTGTCTTATGATACAGATTTTTACATCCAAATCGAGGATGAATCGTTACTTTGTTGATCGTACATGGATGTACAAACGGCAACACGAGAGCAGAATTAGTGTTAGTGACGATTTTCAGGCAGGCGTGGAAGTATTTTTTAAATATGCCATGAGCAAAGCTCAGTACATGGACGGTAACAAAATCAAGTGTCCATGTGTTAATTGTCACAATAGACGTTACGAAGAAGTGGTGACTGTGAGAGATCATTTGACCCGTAAGGGTTTCGTACGTGATTACGGCTTGTGGTCATCGTAAGGTGAATTATATTCGGAAAGACAGGCGGCGGAAGCTAGTACTTATGTTTTTTATGATAATGCTGCAATGGATGTCCTCGAAGACGACGGATGCTCTGTTGATTATGGAGACGTGTAGAACCTTGCACGAGATATGGTGTATGATGTGGCAGGGCCTAATTTTAATCCGGAGGATCCTAATCCCGAGGCGAAGGAGTTCTATGATATGTTTCAGGACGCAGATACTCCTCTATTTCCTGGTTGTGAGACTCATTCCGTACTGTCAGTGACGATGCGGTTGTTGAACATAAAGTCTAATTTTAACTTGCCACAAGCTTGCTATGATCGGATCACACAACTAATCAACGAGGTGTTACCGAAGGAATCAAAAGAGCTCCCAAAAACTTCTATAAGTCAAAGATGATGGTCCGACAACTGGGACTGGGTACAAGAAGATAGATTGTTGTCGCAACGGATGCATGTTGTACTACAAAGATAATTGTGTATCAGAAAGTTGCAGCTTCTGTAATACGGATTGTTACAAGCCAGTGCAGGAAAAAAGAAAGTCAACTAGAAAATGACGTCCTTACAAGTATATGCATTACTTGTCGATCACGAAGCGCTTGCAGAGGATGTATATGTCTCTGAATACAGCGGAACACATGACGTGGCATAGCGAAGAACGCATAAAGGACGAAGGAGAATTGTCACATCCTTCGGATGGAGAGGCGTAGAAATATTTTAATTTGTGTCATCCAGATTTTGCTGCAGAGCCTAGAAATGTACGCCTTGCGCTATGTTCTGATGGCTTCGCCCCTTTCGGACAGTCGGGATCTCAATACTCATGCTGGCCGGTCATTCTTACCCTTTATAATCTGCCACCATGGATGTGTATGAAGACTCCTTATATGTTCTTGACAGCTATCATACTCGATCCCAAAAATTCGACGAAGAACATTGATATATATTTACAGCCGTTGGGGGATGAGCTGAAACAGCTGTAGGAGATCGGCGTCACGATGTATGATATTTCCAGAAAATAGAACTTTCAGATGAGAGCTTCACTCATGTGGACAATCAATGATTTTCCAGCATACGGTATACTGTCAGGATGGAGTACGCACGGCAACATGTCTTGTCCGATATGCATAGAAAATAGTAAGGCGTTCCGCCTTAGGCATGGAGGAAAACTTCTTTCTTTGACTGTCACCGTCAATTTCTGCCCGTGAGCCATCCTTGGCGAAAGAACAAGGACGCGTTCAGATCTGGAAAACAAGAATTTCTTGATCCTCCTGCCAGATTATCGGGATACGATATTTGGGAAGTTGTAAAGGAATTGCCTACCGTAATGGAAGATCCATCGAACAATCGTGTCGAGGGGTTCGGTCAAAGCCATAAATGGACCAAACAGAGTATTTTCTGGGACTTGCCTTATTGGAAAGATGATCTTATAAGGCATAATCTTGATGTCATGCATATCGAAAAGAATGTGTTCGATAATGTCTTCAATACCGTCATGGATATTAAAGGAAAGACGAAGGACAATCCAAAAGCAAGATAAGACATGGCCAAGATATGCAAACATCATGATCTAAACTTGATAGAAAGGGGAGCTGGTGGACAATTAAGTAAGCCTATAGTGCCATATACATTGAGCAAGGAAGATAGATTAATAATCTGCAAGTGGATATCTACTTTAAGATTTCCCGACGGCTATGTGACGAATTTTTCTAGATGCGTTGATCTCAATGAACGCAAGCTAACATGAATGAAAAGTCACGACTGCCACGTGTTTATGGAAAGATTACTGCCTATTGCTTTGAGAGAGTTGTTGCCTTCTGCTGTATGGGTTTCGTTGGCCGAGCTGTCTACATTCTTCAGGGATATCTGTTCAACTAAGCTGACGGTGCAACATATGGTACAACTTGAGAAGAAGATTGTCTTAACAATTTGCAAGTTAGAGAAAATATTTCCACCGGGCTTTTTCGACAGCATGGAGCATCTACCGATTCATCTACCATACGAAGCCCGTGTCGGTGCATCTGTTCATTATCGATGGATGTACCCCTTTGAAAGGTAAATAAAAATCGATATAATTTAAGTGGAATTTTATAATTCATTGTCAATTCTCAAGATAATTTGTCTTTCTAGGTACCTACACCATCTAAAGAAGAAAGTTGGCAATAAGGCTCATATAGAGGCTTCGATATGCGAAGCATATCTTATCGAGGAGGTGTCAAACTTTTGCTCCATTTATTTCGATACTCATGTCGAGACAAATCGAAATAGACCTCAAAGGAATGACGAAGACGTTGAGGATGGAGGTATATTCAATTTAAGGGGCAAGCCTATTGGGGCTAGTAAGAATCGGTGGTTGACTGACGATGAGTATGATGCCGCGTACCGATATGTATTATTAAATTGTGACATACAAGAAGTGAGTGATTTGGAGAAGTAAGTGACTACACCTCGTTATAATCTCTAATTTGGTGAAGTAAGTGACTACACTTATTTTTATTCTCTCTAACAGTGTATTTAGAGATGAAGTCAAAATAAGGACACCCGATATTACCGATGAGGGACTTCAAAGAGAGGTTGATTGTACCTTTCCGACCTGGTTTCAAAAATACGTAAGTAACTAAGATAATATGTTATGCGGCTACCATTAAAATATATGCAAGTAAAACATTTAAATTATCATTATTTGTTTACAGGTTTTATTGCCTGAAACAACACTCACAAATGAGAGCATTCGTTATTTGGCATTGGGACCGAAGAATCATGCGAAGACTTGGCCAGGCTATGTCGTTAATGGCTTCAAGTTTAGGGCAACTCAACATGCTATAAATGCCGAATTTGTCAATGACAACTTCAGTACTAAGGATTCTGGTGTTTACATAAGAGGCACCATCTATGACGACGAGCCGGACTTTGACTATTATGGAGTGCTTCGAGATATTATAGATTTATAATATAGTGCCCCATATGATATGCATATTATGATGTTCAAATGTGAATGGTTCGATACGACACCAAATATCGGTTGGAGAATCGATAAACAATTTGGATTCGTCGATATAAATCATCGCAGGAGGTATAGAGGGTCAGACACGTTTGCGATAACAAGTCAGGCTGTTCAAGTCTACTATACAAGCTACCCAAGGCGTCATAGAGATCGATTTGACTGGTGGGCAGTATGCAAGATTAAATCTAGAAATACATTCAACGTTGGAGACCCAGCATACCAAGAGGACGAGATCGAAAAGCCCCAATACTTGGGACAACAGTCGGATACCATGGATGTTGAATTAGAGGTTGATATACCTCCTGCTAAGGAAAATAGAGGGGAGAAAGAGGTTGATATACAAGACTTAGATGTCAACCAGGGGAGAAAGAGGCGTCTTATCCCAAGTATTGAGACTGAAGAAGAAGAAGAAGAAGAAGAAGAAGAACTTGATGAGGATGAGGATGAGGATGAGGATACAGATGAAGTCAACGATGAGGATGAGGATGAGGACGATGATGAGAATGAAGACGAGGACGAGGACGATGATGATGATTAAATATCAGTATATTTTAGTTCATGTTTTTGTCGAGGCCGAGGCCGCTGACGAGGACGATTCAGTTTAAATTAAACTTCTGTGTTCTTCTTTCAGTTCATATTTTTGTCGTTCGATCATCTACTTATTGTATGATTTTCTTTTTGCAGATGGCACTCTTAGTCCTACTCCTCTGGCCGGCACTCGTCGCCCTACTGCTGGTATATATATTTTAGTTTAGTTTTATATTCATTTATACTTTTATATTATTAATTATGTTTATGTGTTCTATTTACAGGGCATGGTTGCGAGCACTCGTACTGGTGGTGCTGGCCGTGGTGGTGGTGGTGGTGGTGGTGGTGGTGGTCGTGGGCGTGGGCGTGGTGGTAGCGGTCGTGGTCGCCAGACGTCTTCCCCGGATGTGACCTCCGATCCCGACCTGGAGAGCCCGGGCACAGACTCTTCCCGCCGTCAATCTATCTTGGTGCCACCGTCATCTTTGTCGAGGCCTGCGACTCCATCCGCTAGCGGATCCGTTACTCCATCCGCTAGCGGATCCGTTCCGCCACCGGATGCACCAGCGGATGCATCAGCAGCTACAGCAGCGGACCCAGCAGTTACTGCACGGTGGGTCCCGGAGTACCCCCGGATTCAGTTTCATCCTATTATCGGGGAGTACATGTGCGGACCCTCGGATCCTCCGACGCCACCAGAGAGGCCGACGGGCGAGTTCCGACGAGAGATATGGCCCGCGGGTGAATCGTAAGTAAATTTAAGTTAATTTATTAAATTTATTTCATTTATTCAAGTCAATAATCCAGTCGTTGCTTTTTTATAGATTTTTTCCGTGGGATGTTGCCCGGAGTCTAGGGTGCATTATCCGGAAAAACTATCATGGCCCCTACCTCAATTTTTCTGATGTGCCTCAGGACAGGCAGTACGTCTGGCTCGACGAGATGAGGGTATATATCTTTTGGTTAATTATTAATTATTCTTTAATTCATTAATTTTTTAATTACGTGATATTTAAATTTGTGTGTCAGAGGACGTTCTGGTGGCCCCTCCATCACGAGGAGGCGATCCGCAGAACCTACAAAGCCGCTGCTGGGAAGAAGATACGGGATGCGGTGTACGACCTTCGTACGCGTATACGAAGAAGGACTGGATCCGGGCGGAGTACTATGAGCAGATGTTGGAGAAGATGGATACTCTTCAATACAAGGAAAAATTAGAGAAAGCCAAGGCGAATAGATAGGCAGTGGGTCTGCATACGGGGGGATCAAGGCCCCACACACGGACGCGTGCAGATTTGGTGAGATACCGTAAATTTATTCCACTATTTAATTCGGTACTATTAATATACGAAGTTAATTAAATTCTACGTATGCAGGCCCAACAGACAGTGAAGGAGTGGAGAGAGGCGGAGTCGGTCACCGCTCACGACTTATTCGTGCATATGCACAAGAGACGGAAGGATGGGAGCTTCGTCGACGCGAGGGCCTAGGAGACTGATGTAAGTACTTACGTTCATGATTATAACTATAACTTAGGGAAACATAGGAAATTATAACTATAACTTAATTAGGTAAACTTAGGATTAAAACTATAACTTAGAAAAACATAGGATTTAGATTATAACTTAGGAAAACTTATAGTATAAACACATTCATTGGATAGGCTGCGTATCGTGAGGCACTCCGTCAGATTGAGCCCCCTACCGAGAATGTCGGCGAAACGATGCCCACCCAGACGCCCTCCTCTATGGCCGCTCGCTACGACGACGTGTTCATAGAATCCGCCGACGGCTTTAGAAAAGGGCGCATGTACGGCTTAGGTACCGTGGCAGATTTTTTGCAGACAACGACTCCGAGATATCCATCGCCTCCGCCTCCTCCCGCGCCCCCCGCAGACGATGTGAGGACGCAGCTTGCGACTCTCGCCACGACGGTGTCGATTTTGCGGTCGATAGTGCTGGGGCACTATCCGTATCCTTTTTCTGCTCCCGATCCGTCTGCTCTTGGTCCGTCTGCTGTCGCTCCGTCTACTGCTGCTGGTGGTGCTTCGGATCGACCTGGTCCTTCTTGTTTCGGACGACTTTCTTTTGACCGCTCTTTCGAGGCCTGCCTGGTACCGAATGCTACTATCGTGGCGCTCCTTGACATGATGTCGTCAGAGCAGCTACGCTCGGTTCCAGACCATGTCTTGTCCCAAGTGCCGCCATATATGGTGGAGGATTATATACACAGAGTGGAGGAGAGAGCACGAGACGATCCACCTCCTCCTTCTTAGTGATTTTGTTTATGTTTTTGGACATTTAGACATTAGGATATGTGTATATTTTTGGATATAATTTGCTTATGTTTGTTGGTCATTGTGTTGGATATTTTTTGTGTATGTTGTGATATATTGGATGTTTGGAGATATTGTGTTGGCAATATGGATATTTGTTGGATATATTGGATGTCGGATATGTTATATTTGTGTATGGTGGATGCTGAATATGTTATGTTACAGAAAATAGTCTCTTTCCTACAAAAAATTTTTCAAAAATATTTCAGTTAGCGACGGATTACCGACGGGTTGCCGACGGACTTTTGCAGGTAGCGACGGATTACCGACGGGTTACCGACTGACTTTTGCAGGTAGCGACGGATTATCCGTCGACCTGTTACTGGAAAAAATTCGCGACGGAATTGCGACGGACTTCCCGTCGCTCATATTCTGGAAATATGGAAGATATCCAGAAGCGTGGCGACGGATTATCCGTCGCCAAATCGTCGCTAATCCGACGAGGTTGTATATTTAGCGACGGACTCGCGACAACGTAGTGACAAAATATCCCGTCGCTAATTGAATGAATACAAAATAGCGACAACTTAGCGACGGATTATCCGTCGCTAAGCGATGGAATGGCGACGGATTTCCCGTCGCTCATGTTCTGGAAATATGGAAGATTTCCAGAAGCATGGCGACGTATTATCCGTCGCTCCTCCGCCGCTAATCCGTCGAGGTTAGCGACATTTTAGCGACGAATATTGTGTATCAGAAACCCTCTGATACGCGGTTAGCGACAATTTGGCAACGTAGTATCCGTCGTTAATTGTATGAATATATTAAAGATTTAAACTGTCGAAGTTGACGGGAAGCCGTCGGCTTGCCGTCGCTAAAAGTTTTTATTTTGCCAACGAAAATCCGTCGCTAATTAGTCGCAGAGCGGTGGACTAGCGACGAGCTTGTTTTAGCGACGAGGTTATTCCCGACGGATTTTTTCAGCCCGTATCCGTCGCTAAATCGTTATATTTTAGTAGTGCATCCCCTTGCTGTAGAAGAGATCATTGGAGGCTAGCTAACAAGGATTGGGAGTTAATTGGACCATAACAATTGGAGAATGACCTCATTTTTTTGCTTTTGCATTGAGATTCTAACTCTCAATAGGTAATGGCCCTAAACTCATTTGTTTTCCTGTTTTCTCTTCATAGATGCATACATCTAGGCACCATAGACATGTAGACCAAGTTTGGTAGAATTTTATGTCCATTTGATACGCGTATCGGAGACGTATCGGAGTATTGTAGGAAGTGTTTGATGAAATGCCTTAATAGACTATTTGTAAATGTTTTCCAAAACTAATTTCATAAATTTGTAGCTAATATAGTGTAGATTACTATTCTGTATGACTGAGTCGATTTTGATGTGGTTTTGGTGTCGGGATTGGACACAGGGACACGTGCACGAGACTGCGCACTGTGTCCTGCTATCCGACCCCTAGATCTTCCTATACATGACACTTGAGGACACAAGATTTGACATGGAGGTGGGGGCCATGACTGTCAGGGTATCCCCAAAGTTTGGGGAGAGTTGGTGCTGTGTCGAGGGAGTTCTCGTGTTTGCATTGATTTTACACTGACACAGCACACGCAAAATTGGTTCTCTGATACTCACTGTTTGACACGACACGACACGACTTTGACCCAATGCAGTTGGACACACACATACCCCTATGCCTACCCTACCCTCTGACACGACCACGAGACACTTGATTGGACACAACATGTCCAATCTCACTCGACACACACACGAGACTGTGCACTGCACAGTTACAGATTTGTCTGACACCTAGGTTTGACACCAAATTGGACACGTGTGGACACTGGGTTGACACTGGTATCTGGACACGACTCCTAGGCACGTATGGGACACAATATCCCCTTTCTATTTCATATATGTATGTGAGTATATATATATATATATATATATATATATATATATATATATATATATATATATATATGTATATATATATATATATATATATATATATATATATATATATATATATATATATGAGTGTGTCTATATATATCTGATGTATATAGGTAGTGTTGTGGCTCAGTTTCTGAGATTGGTATCCCTGTATAAGTTATGAAATATCTGAGGTTGAGTTAGGCCTATTAGCTCAGTTTATGTAGCTATATATGTTATATGAGTTATATATGT
>JANAVB010031220.1:1930708-1963208 GCA_029216955.1 Iris pallida
TCTCTTTTGAGATTTCATATCTATTATATCGTGCTATTTCTACCTTAGAATTGTGATTGAGATGTACCTTCTGTATTATCCTCCGATTGGAGATTATATCTTGTACATTTACATTTATACTGTATTAGATGTATGTGACCTAGGACAGCGTTCTACCGCTGACACTGCGGCGTAGGCTAGACGTACCCACTTCTCGTGCTCCTACACAGAGTGCGGGTCGTGACAGAACCTTGCATTTACGACAATAAATCTGCCATATTTAATTTTTGACTAAGTCCCAGTCAAAAGTCATCGAGCCCCACGCAGCGGCAAAATTTTGGGAGTTTTGATCCAAGTGCCCCAAAAGCGCAGCCCCTAAAAGCAATATCTATTGGAGCACAAAGCCCCAAAAGTGCAGCCCCAAAGACGCAGCTTCCAAAAGCGCAGCCTCCTGGAGCCTTGCCTCAAAAATCATAGCGTCCAAAGGCGCAGCCTCGCAAGCATAGAACCCCAAGCTATCACTTTAACATTTATGGCACGCTGACACAGATGTTAGACGTCAGCTATCAGTTATCAACTGTCAGTGACCAGATGTCAGATGTCAGATATCAAGTACCTACTATCAATTTGGTTAAAAAGCACGGTCTTCAAGGCACCCAAAAGCGCAGTCATCCTGGCGCTCTAAAGCGCAGCTTCTATATACTCAAAGCAGTGTTCAAACAACGCAGCCTCTATAGCACTTAAGAGCTTAGCTCTCATGGTATCCACAAAAGCGCAAACACGTGCCGATAGATGCCACGTAGCCAACAATGGCATAGTGCCTCTCAGGCACAATCAAAATCAATCATGTTTTAACAGAAGAGGATCTTTGAACAATGTACATGCGCCACGTATCATTGACTCAGTCATGCCTATGAACGGGTGCCAACCACCCAAGATCTCAGCAACAAAGGAATCCCAAAAACCCATGCGCGTATCGCATATGTGCGCATGGGTGGTTCACTCCAGCAACCTATAAATAGAAGGAGCCTTCATTCATTTTGGGTCTCCATCTCCAGTCCGGATTATCCACAAAGAGACGTACAAAGAGTCAGAGCAACATCATCTCATCGTTAGATCGTTAACAGAGTAAATGAACCACTACAGTATTCGATCTCCATTGTCACACTTTCCCAGAATCATTTATACTTAAATTTTTTGTTTGAGAGTTCTTTTGTACTTTTCTCATTTGAATAAATACAAAATGTTTTTTCAACTTTTGTCGATGGCGAACAAAGCCCAAAATCGAAACGAATCCAAAAAGTTCTAGAATCGAGTATGAATGAACATTTTTCAAACCTACCCGAAACCCTTATTCGATTCGCTTGGGCTCGACTGAAAGTGAATAATTCCCCTAATTTTCATCTTTGTAAAATAAAAACGTTTCTCATGAAAGTTGAGATCTCAACAAAGTATAGCGGTCCGTGGGTTGTGGCCTAATGGTAGCAACGGGAGCTCCGACGTAGAAGGCGCACGTTTAAATCTCCTTTGACATTTGCCAAGCTGGAGAAAATGACACACCCAAAAAAAATAGGTTTTTTCTAAAGGCACTACCAAAATTTCTAGGGGGCATCACTGTCTTGGGGGCAGCCCAAGAAGGTGGAGAATTTGCTAGGGGGCACCCAAAATTTGCTAGGGGCAGTCCAACCCCCCAAACCCTTCTTTTCACTTTCATTTTTATTCTACACTCTCTCTCCTCAAGAAGAAAAAAGAGCTCTCTCCCTCTCCTAAAACCTTAATTTCTTCTTCTCCACCACTCTACTCCCAATTCCTCTACCAAGATTTCTTCCACAACCTTCTCGAAGAGATGACACGTAAGTCAAAGCAACCGGAATCCAGGTACGTTCTTCCCTAATTTATTCGAGAATTTTATACATTCTATTCGAAACCCTAGAATATTTTTAATTCTTGAAAAAGTTTTGATAAAATAGGTTTAGAATCTTTTTCACGTTCTCTTCCCTAATTTTCGAACACAAGAAACCCATATTTTATGTTGAAACCCTAACCCTAGAACACGACAAACTAGCATGTCATTGTGGCAGTTCCGGTCTCATAACAGTAGGACTGCCAGGCCTGTGGCAGTCCTACTGAAAATCAGGACTGCCAGAGTCCTGGCAGTCCTCTTGTGAAAGAGGACTGCCAGGACTGTGGCAGTCCTGATTTTTAGTAGGACTGCCGCAGGCCTGGCAGTCCTACTGTTATGACATATGGGGGTGGGTAATGCATGTTGTTTCTATTATTTAATAACTGTATGTTGTCATGCAGTCCACCGGCCGCTAACAAAAGAATACGGCCCACCGCGTCAAAGCGGAAGGAACGTGCGGGACGTCCTCTCGAGCGTCCGATAACAACTTTCGAACCGGCGCCCCAAGCTCGATCTCGGACGTCGCCACCGGCACGTCAAGCTCGGTCGAAGCAACGAGCTCCTACTCCTACGCGTTCTTCCGATGACGACGACGTGGTCGAGTTCTCCTTCATGAATAATAGGGAGTCTCGTTCAAAGGTCCGGCATGATATGTAGTTGGATGTGGAATGATCATTAGTTGGATGTAATCTGGATATTTTTGTAAAGATGTTTTTGTTGTTTGAAACTTGAAGAATATATTTGTTGTTTGAAAACTTAATTTGTTGGGCAGACTTTTGAATGATATGTAGTTGACACTTATGTTGTTTTTTTGAAGTTGGATATTTTGTCTGATATGTAGTTGTGATTTATGTTATTATTTATGTACATGTTGGATATGTAGTTGTCTGATATGTAGTTGTTATTTACGTACATGTTGTATATGTAGTTGTCTGATATGTAGTTGTTATTTACGTTTGGAAACTTAAGTTGTTGGCCAATTCCTGATATTCTTGATTTAGTATCAGAGGACTGTCACCCCCCTGGCAATCCTCCTTTTGTATAGGACTGTCAGGGGGGTGGCAGTCATATTTATAACTCTCTGTGATGAGAGTTTGAAACTGAAATTCTCCGTCACTGAGAGTTTCAATTAGGACTGCCACCCCCCTGACAGTCCTATACAAAAGGTGGACTGCCAGCACTCTGGCAGTCCTTCATAAGTGTAGGACTGCCAGGGGGTGGCAGTCCTATTTGTAAGTCATTGAATTAATATTTGTTTGTGATTCTAAAATTTCGGCAAAAGTGCTAAAACGGAGGTCCAAACATCATTTTTTTACGATTCTAAAATTTCGAAAGGCCGTCTAAACGTGAAGCTGTTAGTCTCAGACTCCTCGAAAATACGCTCATTTTACGACAAACCGGGCCTCGTTTCGACCTCCCAATCAAAAATTATGGCCCTCCAAAATTTTAACTGACCATAAAATGCAGGAGAATGACCATTCTCCGTGTAAATTAACACGGAGAATGGCATTCTCCGTGTTTCTAACACGGAGAATGGACATTTTCCGTCTTAATTTACACGGAGAATGGTCATTCCAGTATTAAAACGCAGGAGAATGACCATTCTCCGTCTTAATTTACACGGAGAATGGCCATTCTCCGTGTAATTTAGCACGAAGAATGGTCATTCTCCGTGTAATTTTCACGGAGAATTGCCATTCTCCGTGTTAATTTACACGGATAATGCCATTCTCCGTGTTAGAAACACGGAAAATGTCATTCTTCGTGTTAATTTAAACGGAGAATGGTCATTCTCCTGCGTTTTAACACTGAAATGACCATTCTCCGTGCTAAATTACACGGAGAATGGCCATTCTCCGTGCTAAAACACAGGAGAATGGTCATTTATATAACAACAAGTTTCAAGTAGGACTGCCAGTACCCTGGCAGTCCTAATTTAATGTAGGACTACCATGGGGGTGGCAGTCCTAATACTGGATCGGATAGCCATTCTCCGTGAAAATTACACGGAGAATGGCCATTCTCCGTGCTAAATTACACGGAGAATGGCCATTCTCTGTGCTAAAACACAGGAGAATGGCCATTTATATAACAACAAGTTTTAATTAGGACTGCCAGCACCCTGGCAGTCCTAATTCAATGTAGGACTGCCAGAGGGGTGGCAGTCCTGATAATGGATCTGATACTTTAACAAATTGGTATATTTTGCCACACATACTTGCACACAGGTAAACACATATAAAATAGATAGCACACATGTAAACACATAAATAGCACACAGGTAGACACATATAATACAGATAGCACACAGGTAAACACATATAACATATTGAACTTCATATTTCACTGTATACAATATTTACTCACATATAACATAGATTAGTGGACTTCATATTTCACTATATACAAAAGTGGTCCTCCATATACAAAATGTCAAACTGTAAATATATCCATACTTGATCGACAGCATCACTGGAATAGGAATGGATTCACGGCGATATTCATTAATCTGATGTACACAAGGGAGGCCCAGTGTATGTCGATATACACACCTGCAAACCTCGGGATCAAACCCGACAAACTTTAACCTTTCAATCTCATCAACTATTAAGGCCAACGCCTTGTGAGATACCACGCGCATTAAAGCATCTAAGAGTACTTCCTTTCTATGCTCATGCTTGACTATATTCAAACTCATCTCAAATGATGCCTTAATTTCATTCACCGTCCGGTCTACTGATAAATGTGTAGCTTGCCAAATAGAGACAAAGTTGTCGAGAGATGATTTTAGGTGTCTCTTCAATAAAGAGTGTGCTCCTTCGACACGGTTGGTAGTTGTCGTGCCGTAATGCTTCACCACAAAATCGGAAGATCTCAAGTCCTACAATAGAACTTAAAAGTTAGTACAATTAGACAACATCATAAAGCAAATAGGTTTCATAGATTAGGACCGTGCATAAGATTGGTGTCCATAAATAGCAAATTGTGTTAATAACAAGACCGTCTTATGTACAGCAATTGTTGTCCATAAATATCAAACACCTTTACTAAATGTATTGACTAAAACTTTGCATTCAGGTATAACAAATTAGGACTGCAAGGGAGGTGGCAGTCCTTCACATAAGAAGGACTGCCAGGACCCTGGCAGTCCTACACATATGTAGGACTGTCAGGGTCCTGGCAGTCCTTATGTGAAGGACTGCCACCTCTCTTGCAGTCCTAGTCTATGATCGGGACTGTCAGGGTGTTGGCAGTCCTCTGTGTCACAACACGAATTTTAATCCGATGAAAAGTTAAAATTTAGTTACCAAGAGGGCTTCCGATGCATCAAAGTGGTCTTCAGACGTGTCGAAAACGTGTTCTTCGGACGTGGCGGGAACATTTGATGATCTCGGTTGTTCTATATTCAATATTTTTCTACATTAAACACATAATTCAACTTTTATATGTGAAATTCATGTTTAAAACATTAAACATATATTAATTCTTTGACTTACCAATAAATGGAAGAAGTCAATGACCTAGAGTTGAGGGAGAGAACAATTTGAAAAAAAATGTAGGGAGAAAAGAAAATAGTTGGGGTTAAATTCTTTGACCTAGAGTTGAGGGAGAGAAGAAAAGAGTTGAGGAAGAAAAAAAAAGAGAAGAGGGAGAGAGAAAATGAAAATAAAAGTTGGTATTTATATCTTTTCTTGGACTAGTCCCAAGTAAAAAAATTTGATGGCAAACTTGTAATATTTTGAAAGTTTTTTGGACTAGCCCCAGCAAAAAGGGTGGTGCCCTTAGAAAAAACCAAAAAACAAAGTACATAGCGCTAGACGCTGGGTTCAGGCCCATCAAAAATTAGATCCGATTGTAATACGGGCCCTCATCATCCGGTCCTCATTTTGCGGTTGGGTCATGCTTGTGGTGTCGGAAGAATCAAAACTCTCAATTCTCTCTCTCAGAGAGCAGCCAGTAGACCCCTTCGCTTTAGGTATCGAATTTTTTTAGGTTGCTAAATTAGGGGAAAAAATTCGTCAAATCTTTCGATCTTTTTGCAGTTAATAGTTATATTGATTTGGTAACAGACTCGCGATGGAGGCACCATCTTTGTTCTCTCTGTGTATGAAGACAGTCTCAGTAGCAATTATTCATGGTATATAAATTCTTCTTCAAATTTTTAATAATTATCATTTTGTTATTTGTTCTTCCTCTTCTTCTTCTTCTTCATTTGATCATATACACAATAGAATTTAATTTATTTTTTGTTTGTTCAGGATGTGATTACTTACATGACATATTTGATCTGCCATCATACGTTTTCGATAACTTAATTGTCAACCTCCCTCCGTTAGCACTGCACAACTTACACCAACTGTAAGTCTACTTCCAATATATATATATATATATATATATATATATTTTTGGAATAAGGGTAAATTTATTCCTCGCACTAGGCGGTTAAGGTAATACAATACAACATCTCACTACTGCACATGTCCCCCAGAGAACTCAGGGGGACATAACTGATACATCGAATTCCACGTTATGCAGAATTCCTCTAGCGGGTGTAACCAGGTTCTCAAAGATACGCCTGTTCCGTTCACGCCAGATGTGCCAAACGGAAGCAGCAAGTCTATCTAGTTCAAGTCTTGTATAATTCTAGTATTGTATAATTTTCTCATAAGTCTTTATTTGTTTCATCGTTACAAGTCTATCTAGTTCAAGAGTCCGCATTCTTAAGTATACCTTGTATGTCTCTAATAAAAAAAACCCGATAATACCGGTCGGGCTACATATCGGAGCAACCGATACTGAAATGGTAATATATCATATCATATTGTAAGGTATGTGTTGCCAACCATAAGCAATGGAGGAGCTACACGGTAGCAATTGGGGTCCACCGCCCCCACATTTTTTTTAATTACTAATATATATATTTTAAAATTATTCTTAAGGTCTGCCCCCACAGCCCAAGGAAAAGAAGAGGACTAGATCCAAGGCTAGAGCCAATTTTATGTTATAGACTCCCCCACGGAATGGAATGTCTAGATACACCCCTGACCCCCTGACCGTAAGATACTAACAACATAGGTCCAGACTGCCCAGGTTGCCAATTTTTGGCTATCCGGTTGGATACTTGCCGAATTTGATATCTTGGGATTTGGAACACGGTTCCGAGTGTGGTAGTGGGATCCCGACAACTGTGGGACAACCTAATTTTGTGGCCTTCTGGCAACGGTTAATATTGCTTATGTTTCTTGTTTGAACATGACGGGGGACATGTGATGGTGTTGCAGCTAATTTGGTTTTTCCCCATCAATTTACAATGGAGGCTGTGTTTTTTGATGGCTATAGGGAGTTTGTTTACTTTAAATTATTAATGCATTGAGGGTGGAGCTTACACTTTCACCATTTTCCTTTTATAAAGAAGAAGCTTATAAGTAAATGGAGTTTCTACGTGATCAGCAAAAGGGATATGGAAGTGGTTGCAAAAATGTTTAATAGAACAGACTTGTGACATATCATGTTGCTGAAACGTCACTGAGAAGATAGATACACAAGCCGAATCAACCAGTTTGTAGAGAAGAAACTCAAAATTTTATATTGACATCTAAAACCAATTACAATTCCATATAACAAGCCTTTACTAGGCAAGGGATGACCAAACCCTAAAATGATGAGCTAGAAAAGGAATAAAGTCTTATCTAATACTTCAATAGATTGAATCAAATCTAAACCAAAATGATCCTGAAGCCAACTTGGAAACATATCTGACATAATGAAAGTAACTCAAATTGGAAAATGAACATAACAAATGTTCACCAAATCTGGACACCATACCTATACTGGCATGCATGCAGGTTTACCATCCTATTGACTTGCCCCCTGGGGGTGGGGGTACGCTGTGGGGGTTGGGTCGGATTACTCGGAGAACCATGACACTGATAGTGCTTCATCGGGTATATCCTCCAGTGGCACTGTTATTGGAGCAGGTATTCTTTTATTTGACAATTTCACAAGCTTATGAAGATATTCAGAAATGGTTCATGTTTCCATATCGTTCTTTGATGAAGACGAGGTAATCACGAAGATGTGGATAGTGCTTCTTTCTCATCATCATGGCTTTATCCATCATTATCAAAGTGTTTATGTCAGTACGGAGGGTGGTTATCTCTCTACGGAACTCGCCACAGGTAATAAGTATTTCGCCAACCATAAGGAACTTTGAACTCAGATACAATTTGGTGTAGTGGAGTAGTGATAGTGATGGAGTTGGCTATGATACCACCTAGCCTACTGGGTTGCCATTGCCAAAACATTGCAGGAAAGATAGATTTGGGTGCACAGCCATCTCTAATGAATACTTGTTATTGTTACGCACATAAAACTAATCAAAGAGCTAATATTGGTATATGGAATTTCAATTAAGAAATATGGCATCAATATAGGGAGAAATGATTTGAGATTATGCCATAAGATCAATAATTGGTTGAAGGTTGTTTTATTTGATGCACTAATGGAAATTTTACCTGGAGCATGAAAAATTGAAACTTGGTATTTTAGGTAAAGAAAGCATTTTTAATTATAGTAAGAGTTAATCTGGTTAATTGTAAGGTTGATGTTAGTTGATGCATCTATGAGGCGCGAATAAGAAGTGCCAGAACTAATTTTGTGAGACTGGGAGAATTTCCATGCTATAATGTTTTAGATGTATGGCTTCCTCTCTGCAAACTCTGATCACGTTAGCAAAGTGCATCCTATCTTCATTTCCTATACCTTCAAATATGAATTCATATGAATTATACATATCTTGTCTATGGCCTATTTAGGAAGTTCGTAGGACATCCAATAGGCCCGTAGATTTAAGAGGACCAATTATGTGAGGGTTGTCCACTTATGGCCCCTAGGTAATGACAATAGGTTCCTTCTACCTCAGAAACTCCACTGGAATCCATCAATGTTATGTACTAATCTCTCCTCTTCAGTATTTCTGGATAAGTAGGATACCGAGATACCTGCGGTGAAGTCATCACATCTACAATGAGAATTACTGCTAGCACGTCATTTCATGTACAATATCCCCAAGGTATATGTGTTGATGGGAAGATCTGTCCCTATGTGGCAGTACTATAAAATCCACTTTATATGGTGAGTCATGAACATTCTTTCCCGCAAACAGAAAGTTGTTATTACTTATTAGTGTATTACGTATCACTTTCTCTCATAGTACCATTTTTTGCAAAATTTTGGAAAAATCGCGAACAGAAGACATACCAAACAGATTCGGTATTATTCGCTCAATTGCTGTTTAAAACGTATAATTCGCTAATTTTACGCGATATTCACTAATAGCTCGAATAGAACTTATTCGCTGAGACAAATTTATTGTTTGGTTGGATTAGTCTTGGGGACTGTTTGGTTGCCTATAATTGGAAATCCCATGTAGCATTTGCTGTTGTAGTTGCACTCAAAATGACTGTAACAAATGTTGCAGGAATTCATGCATGTATTGCAGCTTTTGTTGCACTAATGATTCCATTTGCAGCCAACCAAATCCCGGAATTAGTTAAATGTTGCAATATATGTTGTTGCATTTGCGCAACCAACCAAACAGTCCCTTATTTTTTCTTTTGCTAGTGTGCCTTGCATATAGCTTTATTTTGTTTATTATGGTGAAGTTGTCATTTCTTCTTCCTATGGGATATCTTACCGAATTTTTACCGAATATTCTGGATTTTTCCCGAATTCCGAACTTTTCAACCTCACCGAATTATTCCCCAATCCCAAACTTGTGACTATTCTTTCTTTCTACTTTCCAAATGCACTACTTCCTCAACCTTTTGCCTAAGACTGAGAGGATACTCCTATGGATCTCTTCACCATTCTACTAAGACCTCTGAGATGATGAATAGGAGAGGTGACAGAGATCCTCTCGTCTCAATCCCCTCTGGCATCTAGTTTAATTTCCTGTCTCCCCATTGAGAGCAATATCCTTCTTAAGTCATTTTTGAAAGTCTCCTTTTTCAGGTATGCATCAATTCCTTTGCACATGCAATTCGGTACAATATGTTAGTTCCTTTGATGAACCTGTCCATATCTCTCCTACAAACTTGTCCATGTTCGCCCCTCCCCCAAACAACCAACCACCAGCACCAAATTTGTTTGCTAATACCTTACGGACAACTATAGAAACTTGTTAAGTAAGCTTATCGGTCCAAAATCCTTTAGCCTGATAGAAGTCTTCCACTCTTAGAAATAAAAATTCATGACATTTATAAGTGTTTCTGAGAAACACCGACCGTCTCGAACCACTAGTTTTGGCTTAACATTTCCAAAAGTCTTTTATGATAGGAACGCATCTGACCTAGCCGTTATCACTGCCCAATCCTTAAGACTCTCAACTTAGGGCTCCTGGAGAACCATCATCTTCGATCTGATATCTCATCCAACTCCCCCAGAAATTGCGCACACCTCTACTCTATTGGCTATATATTACTTTTTCTTCACTTTATGTAGTAGTTATTAGTTATTACTCACAGATCATTTACTCATTCACATGTCAAGTACTATACCAACAGCAAGTACAAAGACTTAATTCCAAATATTTGGGACCGGCTATGTCATTTCATAGTGATCGTGTGTTCTGTTGGCTATCAATGTCAATTACTATATATTCTTACAGTATCAGGGGCAAAATCAGGTTCATTTGAAGTTTGAAAAACATATTTTTTAAAATATCCTAATCTTTATGTCAAGAAACATTATGTACTTTGCTTTGATGTGAATTCCGCACCTTTATTGCTATCAATTCTAAAACAGTTATAACTATATTAATCTTGTCTGTGGCCACTTGGTTTACTTTTGCATGTTTATCTTATACTAGAGGGCGTCTCCTGGCACGGTGACAAGGTTGGTTGCATGTATCCTGGAAGATGTGGGTCCAATTCGTGGAAACCACCTCTCCATATGTATGGGGGTAAGGTTGTGTGCATCTTGGCCCTCCCTATACCCTACATAAGGGGATCCTCTTTGCACTCTGATGCCTTTTTTTTTTTTTTTTTATCTTGTACTAAGATCAGGAAGAATGGTACATCATAAGTGAATTATGTTAATTTTGTTACTGATTTAGCGGACAATGGTTGTTCTTACTGAAATACTGTTTAAAATTGATTTGGAAGATTAACAGCAGCTTGCTACTTGTTTTGCCTAGTTAACCATATGCTTTGTCTAGTACATCAACAAGAGGGTTGTCTTTATGGTGAACTGCGTATACATGTAAACATTAATTAGTAGTAATGTGTATTATGGCAGATCTAATGATGATTGTGGAAGGAGAGGATTCACAGCATACAGTATTGATAATCAAAGAAAATGTGGAAGGTTTGATGGCGAACAACTTGTCTCACCAGGGGAAAAAATGAATTATAGTGCTGAAAGGGATTTTTATATTCAGGTATGATGAATTTGATGCAGCATGGAATGCGCTATATAAGAAGCGCTGGCCTGAGAATATCAAAAGGATGCAAACAACTAGCTCAGTGACATTGGAACATGGTGTTGAAATATGTAAATCTGTGAACCATAGTCCTGACTGGCTGCAGCTTTATTGGGAGGCGCACCTGCAAAGTATGAGCATCTAATGAAATGAGTATAAGATATTTTCATCATTTTGATATGAGATTGTCTAATTGACAAAATGATGAACATATTCTGCTGTTCTATAAATGCAAATCATTTTAACTAGATTTACTTTCGAAAATGAAAGCTGCTTAGATGAAGTTACCGAGAGAGCGTTGCTCCCTGCTTTTGATGGCCATATTAGTGGAGTAGAAGTCTCAGGTAAATTTATGTTACTTGTTCCCCCCTTTAATTCTTTCTATTTTTACCTAAACTTTCATTTGTTGCAATAAGTATCTTTATTTTATTTGTTATACCACCACCACCAAAAAAGAAAAAAGAAACTGCGAAAACTACCAAAAAAGAAAAGAAACTGCGAAAACTATACTCGTAGGAAGAATCTGAAACCTATATGGAAACCGAGTTATTGAACCTTGATTTAAATGTCTATCAGTTATTATGTTAGAGATTTGCAGGCAGTTGAATAGCCAAAACGAGGTTCTATTTCACCTAGTGCAATGTTCATATGCATTACTACTGTTTAATGCGCATTAGCTTTTCGTAAGTTCTTTCAAACAAAATAAGATGATGCCACAACGGAATGCCTTTGGTTGCCCTAAATGCAAAATATCAAGCACTTTATGAAGCACTTTATATATTCAGGCCTTTCTATGAATCCTACTGCTTGCATTTTAGTACGTAAGAGCACTCAGCCTTCCCATGCCAAACAAAATCTGAAGTTTAGTTGCATAGCTGTTAGACTAGAGTGCTCTCATGTACAAGTAAACTAGAAACTAACTCATATTTTGAAACTGAGAATTTATTAGTAGTGTAAATTCATAATTCAAGAAGTATTTTCTTTTGCCACTAAGAATTATAAATGATTTTGGAAATACATAACTGGAATCAGATGCATTACCTTTCTACCATAAAATATATCCTGCTAGGAAGCACAGATATGCTATTTTTTTTACCGAATTGTACGCTATCCTTGTCTGCTGCGTATAAGACACTTCATGGACAATCCAAAATACAAGGTGACACCAAAATCAGTGGTATGTCCGTTTCATACACATTCTTATCTGTGCAACAAAGATGTCCAATTTAAAGTATCACCAAAATGGAAAGGCATAAGGGAGTTGGCTAGCGAAGGATTAACAGAAGGTATATATAAAGGAGGCCAGTACGGTCGAATTCACTGATGAATCTTTCTTTAAAAGGGAAATTTTATGTTGAGAGGAGCTCTCTGCAGTTATGGGACTAGCCTTGCCTCCATAGTGAGGCTGCAATATACTTCCTTAAAGTTAGTCAACCAGGATTTGAAATTTTAATGGCATGATTTGCAAATCTGGTGTTGTTGGATAACAATTTTGAAATGTACATTTCTAAACATCCGTTAATCAACTACGGTTATAAAATCATGATTGATGAAGTTTTAGAATCATGAAATGCTGCATCCTGTTTCATTCTTTTATATTAGGACCTCACTTTAAGAGGGTACAGTTCTAAGGCCTCTCATATGTTCTTTCAAGCCTCCCTCTACATTGACTCCTCTTCCCTCTTTATAGTAAACACCGTCATGTCCATTGAGATCCTTCGCCTCCTACAATCCAGTTCTACACCATCAATGCCTCCATCAAGATCCTCCAATTAGGAGAAAGTCCTCCAATTCCGGTGATGATGTCAATAAGATCATCCACCCTTGTATCCAACACAAAGATCTGCCTCAGGAACCTTTTTATAGCTATGCCTTATCACCCTTTCAACCGATTATGGTGCTTCGGATGCATTTGATTGAGACTCTAACATGACGCATGATCGATATTTATTTTGTTGAGCTGATGTTTATAACGTCTATCCTGAATAAGCTAACATTTATATATTCCGGGTGATAAAGGAGCTTTTTCTAGGAGTTTGTCTTTATTGGATGACTATATGAGTTGCTTAGAGTTTGTTGGCTTGCATTACAATTTAGAACTGTGTCAGATGGTCAGAGTGATTATATTTCCTTTGGAATTTCAGAACTATGGCCAACAAAAGTACATTGTGTGGATATTCTTGTCTGAATCATCCATGTCTAAACCTAGGTTGACAATGTGGTATTGATCTTCAGCAAGATATGCTCAATAGTTTTGGAGGTTCTGAATATCAGAATATCAAGTCTTGGCGCTTACTAAAACTTTAAAGATGAAAAGTGAATGCAAAACCAACTCGAATACACTCATTTTAGCCACCTAAGGTAAGAACTTGGAAGTTTTGGACAATTTCAAAAACATGGAGAAGTTTCAATCATTTTTAAAATAAAATTGACCAATTCTGGGTTGTAACAGTCTCAAAAGTGGCCAAAACTTTCTAACATTAGTCTGATCCCAGATGCCCAATATTGATTTTGTTGTGCAGTTTCAATCTGCTCAGACTCAAGATACGATACAGCTGATATGTATAGGTACCAAATCTACCGACGAATTTTGAGACCTTGGTCTAAACCAAGGTTTAAATTTTGGATGTTGCTGGTAATCAATATATATTGGATCTGACTCAAGATAAAGTGGTCTGAAACTGCTGGATAAATCAGAGCCAACTGATATGAGGTTCCAACTTCCAGTGTTAGATTCCAACTGATATGAGGTTCCAATGGATAAATCGCATATTTAAGGATCATAAATGTATCACAAATTGGAACGCTCATACGGGAATGTGGTTCGTTGGGGTTAGGGTGTACCTGGTAACTATTCGGTATGTTTCTCTTTTTTACCCCTTCTTTTTAAGAATTTATGGGTTACTTATATAATTTAAAAGGACTGTAATAAATGGTGTTAGGTGCATTTCTGGTAAATGATGTAAATGTGCAGTGTTGGAAATTAAACAACTATTGAGACGGAAATTTCTGTGCAGCCTATCTTAAATCTCAATACAAGACTGCATGCTGCATAGGGAAGCTCCCACTGGCTTATTTAAGCCATCATTCATTATCCAATTGTGAAACAAAGAGGATAATGTTACAGGTTATTTGTTGAGTCAGTAATGATAGTAGCATGAATGTGTTATAAAGTTCCTATTTGTGAATTTTCATTCTATGTTGTGCAATTCTCAGAAATGGTACCTCGGGAAGGTCTTGTAAGGCACCTTAGTAGTAGTAATACTTCATTGTCACACCTGTCATCTTGGCTTCCCATTGTCATTTTGGCAGAGTTGTTTTGTTGTTTGATGCTTATTGTTGGTTTGAACTGTAAAGCGCTCTAGAACAAATTTCACAACTGCCAAAATACGATCATTAGTTGCTGCATATATTTCATTATTGATTTCAAAACTGGTTATTGTGAAACTATCTTGGTAATTGTTGAATAATGGGCTTTAACAGTAATGGAATAGGCCTTGTAGCATGTCGTACTTTTGGATCTTGTTGCTGTATGCCTAGCTGCTGGAAGTTCATCCATACTTTCTGGATGAATTTATTCTAGACTGTTACATATGCAATTGCGTACTTGCATTAAGTATTCTTTTTTGTTAACTAAAGATTTTGTTGGTGCAGATAGCATTTTAAATTCAATTGGCTATATGGGGGGCAGAACTCATGACTATTCAATACTATCATATCATTGCAATAAGTTTGGGCAGTATGCGAGGTATTTAGCTTTCTAGTTTTTCCTGTGGAATTGTTGTCCAACAAACTCATTAGAAGTCAAGGCTCAACTATTCTTATGAAGCTATGTTGCACAGACACAAATACAAAATGACACGATGTGGACAGGGCAATGTAAACAGAGCACCTTTTAGCTTGTCCTAATGTACTTTGGAGTGTCCGTGTTGTGTCTGATACACGTCAGACATTAACATAATATTGGAGTGTGTATTTACTAGGGCACGTCTAATCGTCTATGTAGGTGGAAGAATCAGCATTGGACAACATTTTGCACTATTGTTATGTTGCAGTAGCTTCAATTTGATTCTCAGTGATCAAACTTGTTCCTTTTGGGAGGAGAAAGATCAGGAAGGTTCCTTAGAATCTAGGTGCTTTAATACTTTTCAATATTATACATTAAACCTTTTTCTAGGTCGAACTCGCACAAGGTTCTAAACGGCGGGTAGGCGAAGGTTCCTTAGAATCTAGGTGCTTTAATACTTTTCAATATTATACATTAAACCTTTTTCTAGGTCGAACTCACACAAGGTTCTAAACGGCGGTAGGCGGGTGCGCGGCGGAGAGAGTCCACCTACCGCCTAGGCACCGTGTAGAGATTGATTGATATGTTTTATTGATAATCTCATAGGCTTTATATAGCCTTTACATCATGGAATATCCAATGGAATATCCTGTGGCATATTCTGGCATCCCAAATATGTCCTCAGGATATTCCCATACTAATATAACATATTCTCTTACTAAATATATCAACACTCCCCCCAAGATGGGCGAAAGATATTCACTAAGCCCATCTTGTCACAACCTCTCATCATGCTGATAGAGCTAAGCCCCTTGGTCAGTCCGTCTGCTACTTGATCTTTGGTTGGAACGTAGCCCAGCTCTAGTAGTCCTTTCAAGCTTTTCTTTGATGAAGAATCTGTCAATCTCGATATGCTTGGTCCTGTCATGCTGCACTGGATTGTTGGCAATACTAATAGCTGACTGGTTGTCACACCATAGCTTCATCTTGGCTCCCTGGTCCAGCTTTAACTCCGTCAGCATATTCTTCAACCACAATAGCTCTGTGACTCCCAAGGCCATAGCTCTATACTCTGCTTCAGCTGTTGATCTAGCCACCACTGACTGCTTCTTACTCCTCCAAGAGACCAAGTTGCCTCCTACAAATATGCAGTACCCGATGTGGATCTCCTGTCGTCAGCACAGCTAGCCAGTCAGAATCACAATAGCCCTCGATGCTCACGTGATTATTTCTTCTGAAAATCAGTCCCTTCCCGGGGGCTCCCTTCAAGTACCTCAGAATTTGGTACACTGCGTCCATATGACCCTTCGGGGGTCATGCATGTAGCGGCTCACTACGCTGACCGCAAAGCTGATATCAGGTCGAGTGTGGCTCAAGTAGATCAACTTGCCCACCAATCTCTGATATCTATCCCGGTCAACTGGTTCTCCAGCTTCAGCATCTAGTTTGAACTTCTGGTCTATCGGTGTCGTAGCTGGTTTGCATCCATCATCCCTGTTTCCGTAAGCAGGTCCAGTGCGTACTTCCTTTGAGAAAGAACAATTCCCTCTGTATCTCGAGCAATTTCAATCCCAAGGAAGTATCGAAGAGGGCCAAGATCCTTCACCTCGAACTCCTTGCCAAGCTTTCCTTTGAGTTGGGCGATCTCCTGCTCATCATCGCCTGTGATAATCATATCATCTACATATACAGCAAGCATGGTGATGTGGCCTCCACTTCGTCTGAAGAAGACAGTATGATCAGCATTGATCTGCTGATATCCCATCCCTATCATTGCTCTCCTGAACCTGTCAAACCATGCTCGAGGGGACTGCTTTAGTCCATAGAGGGACTTCTTCAGTCTGCAGACCTTGCCTTCTGTCTGTTTGGTGCCAAATCCTGGTGGTATCTCCATGTACACCTCCTCCACTAGATCCCATGAAGAAATGCATTCTTCACATCCAGTTGGTGTAGCTTCCACCCTCCATTGGCTGCCAGGGAGATCAAGGTCCTGACAGTGCTCATCTTCGCCACTGGTGCAAAGGTCTCGTCATAGTCGATGCCGTACGTCTGACTGTATCTTTTGCCACCAGTCGAGCTTTTAGCGCTCAACCTGTCCATCTGGTTTGCTTCACAGTGAAAACCTATTTGCATCCGACTGCTCTTTTCCTTCTGGCAGGCTCACCAGCTCCCAAGTGTGGTTCTTCTCAAGAGCTTCCAACTCCTCGTGCATCGCCGCTTTCCACTTTGGATCGTTCTTGGCAACCTGCCAATTGTTAGGTATAATACTATCCAAATGCTATAAATGCTCCATGAGAAGAAGATATATGATCATAAGAAACAAACTTAGCAAGATCCCAACCATATCTGTCCGGAGGATTTTCCGCATTACTGCGAGTAGTCCTTCGTATAGATAGTGGTGTAGAAGAAGTAGATGAATGATCACCTGAGGATGGTGGTGTAGGTGTCTCAGGAGAAGGGACAGACGCAGGTAAGGGACTTAGCACTGGCACTGGTCCTGCAGTTTGCTTCTTTCTCCTGCTGTAGGTAAGTAACTCCCCCTGAGCCGTAGGCCTAACACTTCTCATCTCCTCCCCCTGTTCCGCTTCACCTTCATGTTCCTCCTCAACCATGTCTCTATGCCAAACTTCTAAATCGGTTACCACCAAGTCCATCTCCCCCTCTCGCCTTACTGGTAGTATTAGGCGTGTTGTGCGAAGTTCCCTCCTACGGTAATATGGCTCATGCTTCCGGAAGTGGACATCCATACTAACAAATTTCTTCTTCTCTACTGGACTCCAGCACACATACCCCTTCTGAGTCGCTGAGTAGCCCACGAAGATGCACTTGACCGCTCTAGGGTCAAGTTTTTCAACTGATGGTCTGTTGTCCTTCACAAAACACACACCCGAACACCTTCAGTGGAAGTATCCTATTATTGCCTTGTAATACTTCACATGGAGACTTCCATCCCAGGACTTTTGAAGGCATCCTGTTGATAAGTTGAGCTGCTGTCAACACTGCATGCCCCCATAGATTTTGTGGGACATTTATGTCGATCATCATACTTCTTGCGGTCTCCAGAAGGTGTCGGTTCTTCCTTTTTGCTACTCCATTTTGTGCTGGTGTGTATGCACAAGTGGTCTGATGTTGTATGCCGTGTGCTAACAAGTACTCTGCAAGCGTCCTGTTGGTATACTCCGTGCCATTGTCAGACCTCAGTACCTTCACCACTGCATTGTACCGAGTCTGGACATGCTTATGAAAGTCCCGAAAACAAGCAAATATCACTCTTGTTTTTCATTAAATACAGCCAGGTGACACGAGATGCACAATCAAAAAAGGAAACAAAGTACTTATACCCATTCATAGTGTTAGTAGCACATGGACCCCAAACATCAGAATGTACTACCTCAAAAGCAAAAGAGCTCTTATGACCAGTGCCAACATATGAGCTCCTAGTAAGTTTCCCTAACTCGCATGCATCACATACTAATTTCTGTTTATTTGATTTTGCATACATCTCTGGATACAACTTAGAGTATCAAAGGAAGAATGTCCCATCCTCCTATGATGAAGTATCAAAGTATCTTCAGTCCTCTGCTGCAGCTCTCCATTCCAGCCTTCTCTGCCATAGATACCAATGCTGAGTCCAGTCCTTCTCGATCTAGGTACCACAGTCCCTCATGCCAGGTGCCAGTCCCAAGTCTTCGTCCCGTCCCTTTCTCCTGGAAGATCACCTTAGGAATATCAAAAGAAACAATGCATTTCAGTTGGAGAATTATAGAACTAATAGACAAGAGACTGACTGGAAATGATGGAGCATGTAACACATTGAATAATCTTACTGAACCTGTACAATTAACAGTACCCTTACCGACCACTGGTTGGAAAGTGCCATCTGCAGTCTGAATGGTGTCTGCTGATGCTAGGTGAGTGTATGAAGAAAACTCACTAGCGTTCCGGTCACATGCCGAGATGCTCCTGAGTCGATAATCCAGTCTGACGTTTTAAGGAAGACATAGATGCAAGAGCGAGTGACTCGTCAGTACCTTCTGATGGGTGGGCATACATAGCAGCGTTGCCTCCAACGAAGAATGTGTGGATGTCTCTCATTCGGTGGACGCTCTCTGCTTTCTCTCCAGCAGGTCCAGCAGTGTCTGATCCTCCTCAGTAAAGTTGCCACCAGCTCCTCCATTCCCTTCTGCTACCAGCAGGTTTGTCCGATAACCTCCTCGGCCGCCTCATCGCCTCCTCGACCACGACCACGTCCACCATATCCTCGTCCACGTCCACCACCTGAGTCTCCCTCCTTAGGTGGTTTGGTACAAGCATACCGATGATGGCCCATCTTCCCGCAGTTGCACTGCGATTGTGTTGCCAGAGCTCTCCCTTGGGTCCTTGTCGCCCGAGCTAGTAACCGCTAGTGCTGACTTTGCTTCGGGGGGACCACCTGTCCCCCTGTAGTCTGATGCGCGTCTCCTCCTGGATCATGGCTGCGATAGCCTCCTCGAGACTAGGAATCTCTGGTTGTGCAGGAGTAAAGCTGTCCTCTGTGCGAATGCAGTATTCAGCCCTTTGAGGAATTTCATCGTCCTCTCCTGCAGACACACGTCTCTCCTTGCACTTTGGGTCCCCGCAGCTTGTCCGTTTTGAGGAGTGATCATAATCCAGCCAGAGACGCTCCAACTCTGTGGCGTACTCCTGCACCGTCTCTCTCTCTGTACAGTGCGTCGATCTCTCCTTTTATCTGGAAGATCCGTAAGTTGTTCCCACACCATCATAGGTTCTCCTCAGCTTCTCCCACACGTCTTTCACCATCTCAATTCCATCTACTGTGGAGGCAATAGACTGGACTAAGGAATTGAGAAGCCAGATGTAAATTACCATATGAGTGGATTTCCACTCGTCGCGTCCTGTCGAGCCCTCGTCAGCATTTATAGCTCTGATACCATGTAGAGATTGATTGATATGTTTTATTGATAATCTCATAGGCTTTATATAGCCTTTACATCATGGAATATTCAATGGAATATCCTGTGGCATATTCTGGCATCCCAAATATGTCCTCAGGATATTCGCATACTAAATATAACATATTTTCTTACTAAATATCAACACACCGCCTATGCGGTTGATACATTTTGGACACTTTTTACTATTTTATCAAAAAAAAAATCATAATCTGCATATTTTAAGACTGTTCCATGCATAACTAAGTTGTAGAAGATTTATGAACTTTTAGTTTTGTAAAAGTGAACCATAGGTCCATAATGCTTGCAATTTTTTTGGCCAAAACATCTTGTTAGGTATTGCTTCGCCTAGGTGCCCGCCTATGCCGTCTCACCTCACTCCGCCTATGCAACCAAACCTCCGTTGGCCGCCTACTCTACTACCTACTACTACTTGCGGAGAGAGGTCGCTTGTAGTGTCCCGTTTCCGTCCACGGGTGCGCGAGAAAGGAACACTGTTGCTACTGATTCAGTCGGGACCGATAGGTCGGAATCGGTCGAACGGGAACTATTGAATTAAGATCATTTTCTTGTTATGAAAGGCTTTCTTCGGAATCAAGTTCCATATTCAGCAGGTTGCGTCTCGAGGATTGGCTCTGCAGCTGAGTTGGGAGAGACCTCCCGTTGCTCTGCTTTTCATGCCGCAAATTGTTTTGGCTTTGGCTATGATTTTCGTGAATGTTTTCGATGGTTTTCATGGCTTGCGTTTTCAAACTTCGTATTCGTATCTAACTCCTTAAATAACACAATGTTCTAATCAGTTGCTTATGCGATTGTAGGTGATCGCGTAGGCGACGTCTAAGCGCAGCCAACCATTCCCATCGTCTGAAGCAAAGACTAAGGTGAGTGGCTGACCTCCTTCGTCTCGACCCCTGTTTCAAATCAATCATGAAACACAAAACCAATGCTTGTCGTCATATTTTAGAATCAATGAATTGATGCACGATTCTTCACGAAATACTTGCTAATGGAAACTCGAAATGACTGCATCAAATTGAGTAATTTACTCAGTAAATGTAAGTTTTACACCAAAAAGAGAAAAGATAAGGTTCTAGAAAAGAGATGGAATTATTTCAAGATCTGCAAAAACGGTCATTGGACAACTTGTTGACAAGGTGTAGTTTCCTCGAACGGTTGTCTAGGCCAAGGAACCGTTTCGTCTTGGGAGGAACGAGTATAGCAAGCGCCAGCAATGAATCAGCGCGGGTGATTCGGGAACTTTCGCATAAGGCTTGCTATCCGCCACGAAAGGGTCGCCGTCTAACCCAACTATAGTCCGTGATGGCTTGACATTGCCAGTGACCTTCACACCCCTTTCACTGCTTGAACTAACGCACGTGACACAGGATGATTATGATAACTGCTCAATGTATACAATTTTGTATGCTTGCCTCAAAACATGTTAACATGCAAATCAATCAGGATGGTTAGAAAGATCACCAAATAGTTAACATGTTTTATAAACTGCTTGAACCAAATGCAGAGCATGGGTTTAATTAGCCACTCGCCAGTACATGTGATCGTACTGACCCTCGCTCTTTACAGGTGATAGGAATCAAGGAGAATGTGCCAACTGACCAAGGCGACGTTCGTGTTTTGAAGCTTCGACCGCGTCGAAGACTCCCGTCGCATCAACTTTAGAAGACTCTCTGCAAGTCTAAGGAACATGTCTCGGCATCCCTCGCATCCAGGTGGCTGGAATACTTTTGTTGTAAATGAGGGATATATGTATGGAACGACTATCTCATCGGTACTCCTTTTGTAATCGAGTCATGTTGTAAAGCCCGCGCGGCATAATTGTAATGGAGTCTGTAAATGATGTCTATTATCAATAAAATACAAAGTTTTTATGTCTCGATGTGTTGTTCAATTTGTCTGTGCTCTCTCTCTTAGATGTTGTGTTTGGATTATATGACTGTCTCGTGCGATCGCAACCTAGGTTTGCACGCATCACGTCCAGGGGACGACTATCGATTCTTCAGAATCGAGACGTGACATAATGGTGTTAGAGCACGGCTTTACGTCCTTGGCCTCCAGTCTCGAGTCTCTAGTCTCGAACCGTTGACCTCGTGTCGATGAGAGAGTTGTTCCATACGCTGAACCTAAGACATTTTCTGAAACTAACGAGAGTTGTCTTTTTCCCAGGAGTTGCGGGACCTCGGACAGAGGGCGAAGCGAGCGCTTCCAACGGCTCGAGTAGTTCCGAAGCCGAGCCTTCCGTCAACCAAACGGGGAGGATGCCTACCGAAGCCGGACCTTCTGGCAGTCCTATGGAGCAGATGCTGCATATGCTCGAAATGCAGCAGAGGCAGGCCGCAACATTCCAACAAGAAAGCGAGAAGCTGCGTCTGCAGTCCGACAGGCCCAATTTGAAACCCGGTTTGAAGTGCAGTTCAAGATGCAGCAAGGGCAACTTGACACACTACGACAGTTGGTACAAACAGTCGTGACCAACGGAAACTCTGCAACCCGTACTGTCGAACCCGTGAACCGACCCATTGAAGTTGCACCCGGGGAGCCTTCGTCTCAGCTTGCGCCACCAGAGAATAACACCTTCGACTATACCAACTTCAAGAAGGCGTTTCGCACTTCCTTCTCCGGCACCGAAGACCCTTCCCTTGCGATCGACTGGTTAGACGAGATGAAGACAACTTCGAGCTCCTCGGCATCGATGAGGCAAAGAAAGTCGCTTGCGCTCAACTTCAACTTCGGTTCAACGCGCATGACTGGTGGGCGGTACAAAAACAAGCTATTCGTTGCGATGATTCCACCGCGCGATCTTCTGGGCTACGTTCCGCAAGGCCTTCGAAGTTGAGTACTTTCCTGCGGCGATCCACCAGGCGAAGGAGAACGAGTTCATGCAGCTGAAACAGGAAACATGATGGTACGCGAGTATGCTGTAGAATTCAACAAGTTGGCCGATTTGCGGGTGTCTACCTGCCAACGGCGGCGAGTTGAGCACGGAGATTCAAAGTGGGCTTGAGGCCTTCTATTTTCGCTCATGTAACGGTGCCCGAGTATCGAATAATGGGAGAGTCACTCATCCACGCCCTTCGTCTCGAGCCTCAATACCCCCTGGTCGCCACAGGTACTGTTCATACCTACAATAACAAGCACCATGGCAACCCAGGAGGTAACAATGCACATAAGCGTCCAAACCACGACAACGGATGCAGCAACCAAGGGAGGAACCGAGTAGTTTGCAATCATTGTCACAAGGTGGGGCACACGGCTAACGAATGCCTAATGAAAAGTGGAGCATGCTTCGGGTGCGGTCGAGTAGGACACATCGCACGCAACTGCCTGAAGGTGGGTCAAACCAACGCCCCCCGCAACACCAACAAAACCGAGGCCAAGCACCTCGGGCTACACAGATGGTGCCACAAAATGGCCAAGACGTCGTCCTAATACCCAGGGCCACGTCTACGCCATAACCCGGGATGAAACGTTCGCATCTGACAGTCGTGACAGGTATACTGCATTTCAATAACAAACCTGCTCGTGTACTATTTGATTCAGGTGCTACGCATAGCTTTATATCGGCGAATTTTGTCGCCGAACACAAATTTTCTGTGATACCGTTAGGCCTGAATCTTAGCGTCAACATACCGTCGGGCATGTCACTACTTGCAAACTTAGTCTGTGGAGACGGAATCATCTGTATAGGTAGTCAAAAGGCAGGTCTCGATACGATAGTCCTAACATTAAGGACTACGATATCATTCTGGAAATGGATTGACTCGGTCCGTGCAATGCAACCATCGACTGTGCCGAAAAGATGGTCACCTTCCGTATATCGGAGTGCCTGAATTCTGCTATTTCGTGTGGTGAGCGTCGGACCTATATGGTGATCTCGGCAATATCGGCTCGAAGGATGCTGCATTTTGGGTGTGAAGGCTATTTAGCGTCTGTTCGAGACATGAGACAGGATGGTGCAAACGCAGGTCAGGCCGACATTGTGGAAGAATTCCCAGACGTGTTTTCGGACGAGCTGCCCGTCATGCCACCTGATCGAGAGAGAGTTCACCATTGACACATTCTCCGATACCCGACCGATCTCTAAAGCTCCGTACAGAATGGCCCCTGCAGAGCTTAAGGAACTCAAAGTACAGTTGCAAGAGTTGCTCGATAATGGATTCATACGGCCTAATGTCTCGCCATGGGGAGCGTCTGTGTTGTTTGTCAAGAAAAATGACGGCTCCATGCGTTTGTATTGATTACCGAGAGCTGAACAAGGCCACCGTCCAGAACAAATACCTATTGCCCCACATAGACGACCTGTTATATCAGTTACAGGGCGCTTCGGTGTTTTCTAAAATTGATCTTCACTCCGGTTACCATCAACTCAAGATTAAGCCGGACGATGTGTCGAAGTCAGCTGCTTCATGGATTAATGAATCGGGTGTTTCGATCCTTCCTCGACAAGTTCGTAGTAGTCTTCATCGACGATATACTCGTCTACTCGAAGGACAAGCGGTAACACGCTGAGCATCTGCGGACCGTACTTCAGGCTCTTCGGAAAAATCAGTTGTATGCGAAGCGGAGCAAGTGTGGATTTTGGCTGAGCAGCGTCGCATTCTTCGGACACGTCATTTCATCAGAAGGCATTGATGTCGACCCAAAGAAAGTTGAAGCCGTTGTCGATTGGAAACGGCCAACGTTAGTCGGCGAGATTCAAAGCTTCCTTGGCTTAGCAGGATACTACCGACACTTCGTGAAAGACTTCGCGAAGATCGCGTCGCCTCTGACTCGCTCACCCAGAAAGGAGTCGCTTTTGAATGGTCAGACGACTGTGAAGCTTCTTTCCAGGAGTTAAAGCAACGGCTCGTCTCGGCCCGATACTCGCACTTCCAGTAGGGCTGAGGGATTCCAGATCTTCAGCGATGCGTCCGGCTAGGGTTTGGGGTATGTGCTAATGCAACGGAACAAGGTGATATCTTTTGCTTTCCGACAGCTAAAGTCGCGACGAGAAGAACTATCCCACCCATGACCGGAGTTAGCGGTGATTGTGTTCGCGTTGAAATTGTGGCGTCACTATCGTTATAGCGTGGCGTGCGCGATCTATACGGATCACAAGAGCACGGAGTCACGTATCATTTATACTCGAAGGGTTTCACGCCGAATTACTATCAGTGGAGCGAGCACGGAGAACTTGTGTCTTAGCATCGGAGTACGAGCCTTATGGGATGTCCACAACAACGCTCCTTACGACGATGGGTTGGTGAAACATGGTTTTCGACGCGGCCGGGCCTAGTTTCGATCCGGATGATCATGATGCACCTGAGGAGGCACCGAACCCCGATGCTGCACAGTTCATGGAGTTGCTGGAGAATGCAAGGACTCCATATATCCTGGTTGTGAGGATCATTCACCGTTGGAGGTGGTTACAAGATTGTTGAGCATCAAGTCCGATTTTAACATGTCGTAAGATTGCTACAACCGTCTTATGGAGTTGCTTATAGAAATATTGTCTGAGGGTGCGAAGTTGCCTAAAGACTTCTACCGGTCTAAGAGGATGGTTAGATCGCTCTGGATGGATACGAAAAATTGATGCCTGTCGCAACGGGTGCATGTTGTACTAAAGATGACAAGGATGAAACACGCCTACAGATTTTGTGGTGTCGATCGCTACAAGGCATGTGGTAGAGAAAAGTCTGTCGGTGCCAGGAAGCCTACCTCTTCGATGCACTACTTGTCGTTGAGCCGCGGTTTGCAGCGGTTTTGTGTGGTGAAGGAAACTGCAAAAAATATGAGTTGGCATAAGCGGGAACATACCGAAGGAGTGTTGGATCACCAATCTGATGGAGAAGCATGGAAGCACTTTGATCGAGAGTGTCTAGATTTTGCTTCTGATCCGCGTAATGTCATATTGGGTCTTGCTCGACGGTTTACCCCATTCGGACTTTCGGGGTCCCAGTATTCGTATTGGCCTGTGATCGTCACCCCGTACAATCTACCGCCTTGGATGTTGTCACCCTCATTTTTCCCAGTTAGGGGTAAAATGGTAATTTTCCATTTTATAATTTTTGGGAATTTTATTTCATGAATATTATTATTTAATTATTATAGGAGTCGGGTTCGAATTTTATCGCATTCCGAGTTAATTCGGGACCCCGGTGAATTTCGACTTGAGCCGTAATTAGCATGTTATTTAACCATGGCCCACCACACTAAACTTTTAGGTTTAGGAGTTTGGACTAGTCCCCCATGAGTAATTTAGTTTAATTATAATTTTTAATTAATTTAGCAATTTCCAAACCTATTTTGGATTAATTAGCATGTAGGCTTAGGGAGGGGCAAACTTGTAATTAACAAGTGCCCCTTACCCATGCCTTGGCCGGCCATGTAGGAGAGCCCCCCCCCCCCCCCCCCCCCCTTTCTCCATTAGAAAACTCTCTCTTTCTTTCAAATTCATTTCTTCCAAAAGCTTTTCTTCCTCCAACCAAACCTAATATAGGTATGCATTTAATTCCTCAATTATTACTCTTTTGCATTTAGTTCCTTCACTATAATGGAGAGGAGCTCATTCTCCACCATTTGCCATAAATTTGCAGGATTCCCTAGAAATTCTAGTTTAAGGATTTATTATGGTTTAATCCTTTTGAGAGTGGTTATATTATATAATATATTATATATATATATATATATATATAATATATATATATATACATGTGTTTATGTGGTGTATTCATTAAGTATTGTGTTGTGTGCAAGGAAAATTGGAGTGGTGGTGTTATGTGAGAGTGGTAGTGAGAGGGTGGTTGTGTGTATGTTTGAGTGTGTTGTGCCTAGGTATATAGTATATATATATATATTAGAGACAAAAAAAAATATATGATATAATATATATATATATATATATAATATATATATATATAGACAAAAAAAAAATATAGACAAGTGTGTGTGTTTATATATATAGATAGATTAGTGAGTGTTGTGTGTATATTATATATAGATATATATATAAATAGATGGTTATATATATATATATATATATATATATATAGATATATATAGAGGGATATATATATTAAAAAAAATATAGAGGGATATATATATATATATATATATATATATATATATATATATATATATATATATAGAAGAGAGAGAGAGAGAGAGAGAGAGAGAGAAGAAGTGGAAGAATAGAAAGAGAGAAGAAGATGAAATAGCCACAGCAGGAGCAATATATAGATACAGAGAAGATTAGAGAGAAGTTTAAGGAATTAGAAAAAGAAAAGTTAAAAAAGAATTAGAAGTTAGAAGGAAAGAATTAGAAGAAGTTAGAAAATAGGAAGAAAAGAGGGAAATAGGAAATAGAGGGGATCGAGTTAGAGGGTGAAACGGAGCTCGGAGTATCGGAATGAGTTGAAACTTGGCGTGGACCCAGATTATATGAATTAGATTTTGCGGGTAGGCTCCTGAGTGGAAATCGAGGTTATAGGGCGCCGGTATCGCGCTATACCATTGCGTATCTTGAAATATTCAAGATACCGGCAATAGGCCGTAAGATGGACTAGACGTCCACTTTACCTAGGTATCTTGGTAGGTAATATAATAGGTATAGTACCTTACTACCCTAGGGAGCTCAGGTCAAAATACCAAGCGTAGGTAGGCTAACTTGATAATTGCCTAAGCTAAAATTTTACCCTTTTTAAGGGTAAATAGATATTGGCCTACGACCAAGATTTGAGTTTCGAAGTCCAAGATGGACTTGGATATGGGTTGTAGAGGTTGGTAATAGTTAGAAATAGTCGTCTAGACCTAGTCTTGACCTCGGTTGACCCATAGTTGACTTTTATCCAAAAGTCAACCGTGAGTCAACACTTTGTCTAGATTTGACCAAATTCAAACCAGAGTTGACCAGTTGACCAAAGTCAACTGTTGGTCAACATTTGACCTAGAGTTGACCTAGAGTTGACCAAAGTTGACCAGGATTGACCAGTTGACCAAAAGTCAACTGTAGGCCAACTCTTGACCCCGTTTGACTTTCTTCGACTTGTTTTGACCTGTGATGACTGGTATGACCTAGGGTTGACTTGGTCTGGCTTATATTGACTTGATATAACTTGATTTGACCTAGATTGACTTGACAGGACTTAGTGTGACTCAGTGAGACCTAGTTTGACCTAGATTTGCATATCATTCATTGTGAATCATTCCTAAATTGTTTAAACCTAAATTAATACAGTATCTTCATCTTTAGGTCTCTGATTTTCCACTCTGAGCATTGATATACCCTACAGCTCAGGACAACAGGCGAGTACATTCACTGATAGTTTTTATTGTCTTGATATTTGCTATATTCGATTCAGTCGTAGTGTCTTACTTGATTCTCAGACACGATAGTTCACGGACTAGTATTGTCGGATTTCTGTCATGAGATATCATTTCTGGATTTTCTTGGGATACTTGTACTTGCTTGGTCTTGATTCTTGTACTTGTATTGAGCCGATTCCTGAAGAGGACTTGCTCCCCTCTTAGGGAATCCCGCGTCATGACGTGCTATGTCCGGATCCGTATACTATTCGGGGAAATGGAGAATATTATAGATAGTGTGATCAATGCCCACCTTGAGTTACTACTTGTATCATAGTTATACCCCACCACACGATGGGTATAGCCTGACCTGTGCTACTACTTGCTCCATAGCTTACCATCCCGGCCGGACCGAGTCTACGTACTTGTAGCCGGTCGCCTGGAAGCCTGATTCTTGACC
This sequence comes from Iris pallida, assembly GCA_029216955.1. Classification (NCBI taxonomy): domain Eukaryota; kingdom Viridiplantae; phylum Streptophyta; class Magnoliopsida; order Asparagales; family Iridaceae; genus Iris; species Iris pallida. The sequence goes on from JANAVB010031220.1 coordinate 1,959,572, forward strand.
CATACCGATCACATTAGGCTATAATATTCGAGGCACATTTTATATTTACTTTTCTTGTCATATATCCTGTTTGTTCTACATTCAGTACTTTCTCACCATGCATGATATACAGTTACTCACATGCTCTACATGCCTTTACATTGTATCTTGATTGGAGACTAAGTTCCGCTCGGGAGAAGAGTTACAACCCCGATCCTTGTTTGGTTAAGGGTTATAACTCGGCTTTCGAACGGTTCCCATTTTCATATATCTTGTCTCGTAGTTCATTATACTGTCTCTTATAGAATTTCTCAATTCACATAGAACTGCTGTTAGTGTTTGTACTTGCTCATTTTCCTGACAGGATACCGTTATGATATATTACAGATGACTCTGAGTCGGACTGCTCGACCTATTATGGGCTCGAGTCATATGGAGTAGCCTTGGATCGTGGCCTTATAGTAGAGCCACTAGATTTTGTACTTACAGAGTAGTGTAGGTTAGCTAGGTTTGACTGGACTGCGATCCAGCTAGCTTTATCAGACTGTAGTTTCTATATTATATTTTGATACCCTGTGATGTTGTATATCTGGGCTTGTATTGGACTCTGGACTTATTTACTCTTTCATCTATCATATGTCTTTCCTTCTGAGCTATCTACCTTAGTTTTATTCTGTGATTGAGACTGTATTGTTATGTCACCTCCATTCGGAGATATATACTGTACAGATACATTTATACTGTTAGTCATAGTATTTACAGACGTTATATACAGCGTTCTACTACCGACACTGCGGCATAGGCTGGACGTACCCACGTGCTCGTGCCCCTCATAAGGGTGCGGGTCGTGACACGTTTTTGTGGTGGCCCACGCAGGTCGAATGTCACAATTAGTGCGATCTCGTAATGGTGCTCGACTTAGAGTACTAATTACGAGCCTGCAATTAGGACGTAGGACCTAGGACATGATAGGAGTTTTCTCAATCACACCTAGAAAATTTCTGATCTTTTGATTATCATGATTATTCACCTTGTATTAAATTAACTATCCTTCTTTGATAATCTACTCATGTGCCATATTGATCTCCTTGTTTCAATTCGTCTCCAGGATGACGAAGACGCACCCGAAGGCCACTGGATCGAGTAGCTTGCCTGAGAGATCTGATCAGGCTGAGGAGGAGGTTCATGAGACTGCCTCCAGTGATTCCACTATTCCAGAGACCCCGACAGTTGCACAGGGAGGTCTACCACCTCCACCCCAGAGGGTTACGGCCGTTGTTCCGGAGGATACTGTCGCCACCACCACCGATACCGACGGATACACATCATATGTTCCTTCTCCTTCAGCAGATGATGGAGACACAGCGGGGCCCTGGTAGAGGCGTTGCAGCGCCAGTCGGAGACGTCACACCGTCAGATCGAGATGCTGAGACAGAGTATGGAGAACTCGTATCAGCTTGCACTGGCAGCAGTGGAGAGAGTGGCACCGGGTACGATACAGGGCCCTACTGGCCAGCAGTCGTACCAGCAGCAGTCCAGGCCGGGGACAGTATTAGACTTTAGGAAGATGAGCTCCAGGGACTTCACAGGCACGGAGGGCATCCTTTATGCAGACGACTGGCTAGAGGATGTACAGCGGAGCATGGAGCTGGCAGAGCTTCCTAGAGCACTTTCGGTATCGGCCGCAGCCAGCCGATTCTTCGATATTGCGCTGACATGGTACCGTACGGATCCTCGTGCGTCGATGAGAGGGCTGACTTGGAAGAACTTCCGGAGGCTCTTCAAGGAGAAGTTCTTCCCGGACGTGGCTCTTACAGCATTGGAGGGCCAGTTCGTGGGTCTAGTGCAGGGGAACTCGTCGGTGGACGAGTATGCAGCTGAGTTCTTCCGCCTTAGCAGGTTCGCTCCCGATATGATCCAGGATGAGGGGCAGAAGGCTCGTAAGTTCCGCAGAAGGACTTATTCATGCAGTGCGCACCCGTACCTCGGGTCGCCGTGATGCGACGTTCGATCAGATATTGATGGACACGCCGATTGCAGAGGAGGACTTCGACCTCAAGCCGAAGAGAAGCGGAGATACTATGGGGGCGAGTTCCAGTGCAGGACCGGCCAAGCGCCCCCACATTCAGCAGCAGCAGAGGCTGTTTCAGCAGCATCCTCTGTTGCAGATTTAGCAGGCACCGGCGCGTGCCCAGCAGCATCAGGGTCAGGGCCAGAGGCAGACCCAGCAGTGTGCTTTCTGCGGAAAGACGGACACAGCAGAGATGTATACCGGAGGAGGTTAGGCGCTTGCCTATTCTGTGGAGGGACCGACCACCTGCTGAAGGGATGCCCTGCTCGGGCAGCCAAGGGAGGCCAGGACAGGGTGCAGCCGGCTAGAGGACCAGCGGTTCAGCAGAGGGGTCCTCCACTTCAGACCCAGCAGCAGCGTTTTGTTCAGCACCAGAGGGGAGCACCCGCGGGCAGGGTGTTCGCTTTGGCAGCAGAGGAGGAGGCAGAGCCCGTGGGAGATGTTGTAGCAGGTCATGTTCTCCTAGATTCTTTTCCTGCTTTTGCCTTATTTGATTCTGGGGCGACCCATAGTTTTGTGTCTGTTTCTTTTGCCTTGAGACACAATATTATTGCTGAATATATGGGTAGGACTTGCAAGATTATGACCGAAGGAGGTATTATCCTGGTTAATAATATTTGCAAGGGGCGGAGAGTCACTCTGAGAGGCCGGGACTTGAGTGCGTGTCTGCTCGTAATGCCCTTACCGAGGTACGATATGGTACTCGGTATGGATTGGTTGAGCATGCACCATGCTAGCATTGATTGTAGAGATGGCAGAGTTCTTTTTAGGATGCCGGGAGAGCCAGAGATCGATTTTGCTCGAGGAACAGCGGAGCCGGAGGCTGGATTCTGTGGAGCTTTGTTGGCGGGGCAGGATTTGCCACATCCGTTGATTGCTGAGTTCTCGAATGTCTTTTCCGAGGAGTTGCCGGGGATGCCGCCAGACAGGGATATTGAGTTCTCCATAGACTTGGTGCCGGGCACCGAGCCTATTTCACAGCATGTCTATAGGGTGAACAACAGCGAGTTGATAGAGCTGAAGAAGCAAGTCGACGAGCTGCAGGACAAGGGGTTCATCAGATCCAGTTCTTCGTCCTGGGGAGCGCCAGTCATGTTCGTGCCGAAGAAGGACGGTACGTCCCGCATGTGCATTGATTACCGGGCGCTCAACAACCTCACTATCAAGAATAGGTACCCTTTGCCGAGGATCGATGACTTGTTCGATCAGCTGAGTGGGGCAAAGGTCTTTTCGAAGATAGATTTGAGGTCCGGGTATCACCAGCTGAAGGTGAGGCAGGATGACATTCCCAAGACGGCATTTCAGACTCAGTACAGCCAGTACGAGTTTACAGTGATGCCATTTGGGTTGACCAATGCTCCCGCGGTGTTCATGAACTTGATGAACAAGGTATTCCATCAGTACCTTGACAAGTTCGTGGTGGTCTTCATAGACGATATCTTGATCTATTCGAAGACGCAGGAGGAGCATGAGGAGCACTTGAGAGTTGTGTTAGAGACTCTGAGGAGGGAGTAACTCTACGGGAAGCTTTTGAAGTATGAGTTCTTCTTAGACCAGGTGGAGTTCCTAGGTCATGTTGTGACCGAG
>JANAVB010031220.1:1968208-2115412 GCA_029216955.1 Iris pallida
GGATTTCTTGGGATACTTGTACTTGCTTGGTCTTGATTCTTGTACTTGTATTGACGCCGATTCCTGAAGAGGACTTGCTTCCTTCTTAGGGAATCCCGCGTCATGACGTGCTATGTCCGGATCCGTATACTATTCGAGGAAATGGGGAATATTATAGATAGTGTGATCAATGCCCACCTTGAGTTACTACTTGTATCATAGCTATACCCTCACCACACGATGGGTATAGCCTGACCTGTGCTACTACTTGCTCCATAGCTTACCATCCCGGTCGGACCGAGTCCACGTACTTGTAGCTGGTCGACTGGAAGCCTGATTCTTGACCCATACCGATCACATTAGGCTATAATATTCGAGGCACATTTTATATTTACTTTTCTTTTCATATATCCTGTTCTGTTCTACATTCAGTACTTTCTCACCATACATGATATACAGTTACTCACATGCTCTACATGCCTTTACATTGTATCTTGATTGGAGACTAAGTTCTGCTCGGGAGAAGAGTTACAACCCCGGTCCTTGTTTGGTTTAAGGGTTGTAACTCGGCTTCCGAACGGTTCCCAAGTTTTCATATATCTTTGTCTCGTAGTTTGTAACTCCCAAAATCATGTTTGGTAAATTTTAGAATTTTTCTAATTTTCTTGAATTTTCCTCAATTTGAAAAGTATTATTGAATACTAATTAGCATATTTCAGATGAAGTACAATATTGTTAATGTTATTAATATTGATTAAGTTGTAATTGGTTATCAACTATTTTGTAAATATTTAATAATTATGTTAAGAGATTTATTAATGAGTTTTACAGATTATTTAGTTGGCTGGGTTGGTGTTCAAGCTTGAGTGGGATGGACCATTAATTCATTTTGACCTGCTGATTGGAATTTCAAGTCATTAAATGTTGTTTTAATTCCTTATGAGATTAATTTGTGGGTTTTGAATTTGAAGCCAGTTCTTATGGGTTTCTTTTGTTCCATTGTGTGTCAGTCTTTTGACCCTTCAAAAATCGAAGAGTCAGTCCGATTTTGCTTTTCAAAATCAGTAAACCATTTTGAGTTATTTTTTTAGAGTTAAAGGGTTTGCTATGATGGCTGGATTGTGGAAGTTCATTTCACTAGGCCGATGGACTGGAGTCCAGTAGGCAAGACTTTTGTTTTGGATTTTTCCAGTGGGCTCTGGATCCACTGATTATTTTTATGGATAGATGATGAGCTAACTAATGAATTGTTTTAAATATGGGCTTGATGGGTTGAGTTGGAAATTTTGTAGCCGACTAGGAAAATGCTTTTGTTTTAGAATTTGAAAACTGCATTTGAATTGAAAAGCTGTTAGAATATTTTAGTAAAATCCTTTAAAGTATTAGAGAGAATGTTTGATTTTTGGAAAGCTATTTTGAAAATCTATTCTTTTGGAAAAACTGTGGAGGGAAAATATATTTGGATTTTGGTATTTGAAAATATGTTTCAATTTTGAATTTTGAAAACTGTTTGGATTTATGTTTGAAAATCTGTTACTAAACCTATTCTAAAGCCCTCAGATCTATTTGTTATTACAGCATTGCCATTATGATTAATACCCCTAGATCTACCCTAATTTACCTACTGTGCCACTCACACACACACATTATTTTACTATATATTACACGCAGCCCAATGCATTTCTGACACCACAGTACATTTTTCTCTCTCTCACTGACACGTCACCTCACAGTCTCTCTCTCTCTCCTCACTGGACAGAGAGCCAGCACCGCCATTGCTGGAGGACCACCGCTCGTCGGAGTGCCACCGACAGCCACCGCCGTCGCCATCTCCGGAGCACCGCTGATCCGACCGCCGTCTTGGAGACTGTGCACCGCCAGTCTTCGCCTCGGCTGCAGTGCCACCGCCATCAGTACAGCACCGTCACCAGTACTCGAGCGCCGAGCCACCGTCACCAGCACTCGAGCAGGAGCTTCGTAGACTGTGCCACCGCCACTCCAAGCACCGCCTGTTCCTTGGAGACCGCACCATCAGCCTCGAGCACTGTGCCGCCATCAACGAGCTACAGAGCCTCGGCTACAGTACCGAGACTCCTCGTTCCTTGCGCACTGACCCTTCGGGTTTCGCGCCACTGCCGTCACCAAGCGCTGCCGCCGTTGCCGCCGTGAGCCACCGTACCTCGTCGAGATCCAGCAGCAACGAGGGTCGCGCCGCCCCTTCGAGAGATCACCGCCATCAGTAGCCGAGCCACCACCAGACTCACTGAGACCACCGCCGTGGTCGGATCTCCGCCTCGCCAGGATCGCCGTGGATCGACGACCCCGTCAGGCTGGTGAGCCCCTCTCGATCTACTCGAACCCTCCATTCTTTTCTTCTTGTTTTTCTAGGGTTTGGGTGTGGATTGGGGAAGTTCTTCAGATCTAGATTCTAGGGTTTGCTAGAGGGAGATAGAAAGTTCTGGAGGAATCAGATCAAGAAATTAGGGTTTCTGACCTAGAGCTTGGGGCTAGGGTTTTGTGGTGTGCGGATGAAAGGAGTCCATAGAAGAGGAGGATGGACTCAGGGTTAGGGTTTCGAACTAGGGCTTCGGCCATGGAAGTTAGGGTTTCGGTTTTCCGGCCAGAGGAGGAAGACAGAGTGGGTTCGCTCATTGCTGGACCTAGGGTTCAGGCGAGGACAAGGTTAGGTTTCGAGCTAGGATTTCGGATTAGGGTTGAAAGGAAAGAAGATGAAGGAGACGGTTGAACCTAGGGTTAGGGTTTGTAGCGGCTGGCCATGGAGAGAAATTATTAGGGTTAGGGTTTGCTTGGCTGGGTTGAAGAGGAAGAAGAGACGAGAGGAAGAGGATGGATTCTAGGGTTAGGGTTACTCTGGAAGTCCGGAGGGAGAAGGCCGAGCTCTCGCCGGAGAAGCGAAGTCTCTCGCCGGAGCATCCGAGGAAGACGAGAGGTTCTCGAGTGGCAGAAGAATCTAGAACTCTTCTGATCAGATGCGAACTGATCTGAGGAGAGAGAAGATCATGGATAATATCTGAGAATAGCGGGCCGGGTCTCGGGCCAAAAGTCGGGCCAGAGTTGGACTGTTTGATTTTGAAGTTAAGTTATTATTTTTTTTAGCCAGAGAGTTAAGAGCTGGGTCTTGGGCCAATGGTCGGGCTGGATCTCAGGGCCGAGAGAATGGGCAGAGAGTTAAGAGCTGGGTTTTGGGCCAGAGCTTTGGGCCGAGAGAAGGCTGAGTTTTATGATTTTTTTTTAGTAATTGATTTTTACTGTGGGCTTGAGGATAGGTTGGGCTGAGATGCTCTGGGCTGGGATTTTGGGTTATAGTTTATGGGCTGGGTTTCCAGGCTGAGTATGGTTGGGCTTTAGTTAAATCTTTACTAGTATTGATATTTAATTGATATTATTATTAACTCTATGTATCCAGTAGCAAATTTCTATATATATATTAATTAGTGAATTTTTGCAATATGTATATATTGTAGCTAGATTCTGTAATTAGCAAATTATTTCTAAACATTTATTGGTAAAAATATTTTGGTTAAATAATTGTTAAGGTTTCATTTTGCTATCATTTTTTATATTATATTTTCCAAATATATATATGCTACCTTATTTATTAGCATAATAACAAATGTTTACTTATATGGCTTTTACTAAATATAGTTAAAAGATAAATTCAAGCTATGGTATATGTATTTTCTAAAATATTAATTGCTAGTCTTATAAATATTTTCTAGCTACTTGGTTATACTACCATATGCTTCTAATCAACTAGTTAACCTTAATTAGCTTGTCATTATTCAAACCCTAAGTAACTTGTACAAAATATTAACAGGTGAATCATTGCAACCATGCAGTACTACTCTCGTGCAACCAAACCGAGGCAAGTACACTGACTTGACTTGTACCTTGTTTTCTGTCTTACCTTCATGTGCCATGTTCTCATATCGGACACGAATTACACACGATTGTCTTGTTCCATTGTTCATTGCTTGTGCGTCATTGTTCATTGCGGGGATTGGGAGAAATATTAGCTTTTGTGTGACCACACCCAACATAGGTATTGAAGATAGCCTAATCGTACACGTCACGTACGATGAAGCCGTACTATATAGAATTGACTAATTGATTGATTGATTGATTGTTCCTAAGTCGGTCACACATTAGTTTTAATATTTCAAAATGGTCACAATTGCATATTGATTGTCGTGATTGATTGCCTTGTACATTGATAGCCGTGTTCATTGTCTAGCATCTTGATTGTCATCCATTGCCTGCAGTTTTATATTTTATTTCTGGTACCACCGTTTCAGTTTTATTTCATGTTCTAGTTTTCTGGTATTCCTGTTTCACCTTGTACTCTGGATAACAGATTACATTGTATATTGTCTAGTCAGAGTTGTACTTTGCTCTTTTCCTGATAGGATCGTTGCAGGTGAGTGGAGATTACATGGAGCTGGTGGTTGCTTGGATATTGCAGCTTTTATTGTTTCAGTTTATTTTTCTGGAGATTGTATCTTAGAGATTCATTTATTGTATATTATTTCATTGGACCGGATTTGTCTCCGGCTGAGTTTGTATTTTAAAACACTTGATGGATATTGGTGATTCTGGGAACGTTATAAATTGCTGTGTTAGTTTACATTACATTGTGACTGTGAGTTTTCCTTAGTATTGTACAGCTTACTTCGTCGTGTCCAACGACGAAGGCTGGGCGTGTCCGACTCGTATCCGATTATTCGGGAGCGGGGCGTGACATGTTTTTAGTGGTGGCCCATGCAGGTCTCTATCCTAATGACACTTAGGTAAATAAGTGTTATTGGGGGACCAGCGAAAGCTACGGAAAACTCATCACAGCATAGGAACCGCGGGAAAATGGTTTATGATTTATGATAAATGGTTTATGGTTTATGGTTTATAAAAATGGTTTATGAAAATGGTTTACTGTTTATGAAAATGGTTTATGATTAATGGTTTATGGTTTATGGTTATTGATGTTTAAAAAATTTTGAAAAATTTAATTTACTTATGATTTTTAGGATAACTTATGATTTTTAGGATATAGCAATCAACAGTTTATTTTTTTTGCAGGACGGTCGCCACGACGAGCGCTGGGACTAGTGAGCAATCTGCACCCAGTGCATAGGAGCAGCTTGCACCGCCTCCGCCTCAGCCGATTCCACCGACGATGATGTTCGATGGTACGCAAGTGATGGCCATGTTCCAACAATTCATGGAGGCCCAGAATCAACAGGCTGCACAGTTCAGAGAGACTCAGAGTCAGCATGCCGCACAGTTCAGAGAGACCGTCGTCGACGCACTCAGGACCAGAGAGCCAGCTCCACCAGCACCGCCAGCACCACCGGCACCAGCAGAGCCGAGGCCAGGAACTGCCAAGGAATATCAGTTCCTCCGCCCGATGGATTTCTGGGGCAATGAAGGAATCGTCTACGCAGACGAATGGCTGGAGAATGATGAACGGTCATTGAAGATGGCGAGGATCCCGGATGATTTGAAGGTCGAAGTTGCAAGCATGCGACTATTCGACATCGCAAGGGCTTGGTACCGGGAGGAGCCCCAGTTAGCAGAGCCCGGAGTTCCCTGGAAAGATTTCAAGCTACTGTTCCAGGAGAAGTTCTTCCCGGATATGGAGCGGGATGAGCTTAGGATGCAATTTGAAGCATTGCAGCAAGGGAATATGTCAGTGGCCCAGTATACATCCAAGTTCACCCGACTCAGCAGGTTCGCAGAGAACCTAGTCAGCACGTCAAAGGACAGGGCTTGGATGTTCAAGAAGGGTCTCACCAGGGAGCTACGTCATGCAGTAGCTATTAGTCAGGCCACTACATATGCGAGCATTCTTAAAGTTGCTCAGGGAGTGGAGAAGGAAATAGATTCGAAGCTCAAGCGGGACAGAGATATTGGCGCCAGCAGTTCCCAGGGTCCACCGAAGCGGACCGACACCCAGCACAGGCCACCTCAGCATCAGCATCATGTTCGGACACCGACATCACCGAGGCAGCAGAGACAGATCCAGACCCCGGTGTACCTTTCTTGTGCATACTGCAAGAGACCGGGACACCGTGGCGAGGAATGCCGCATAAAGTTAGGGTAGTGCTTGGTTTGTGGGTCTGCCACTCACCAAGTGAGAGATTGTCCTGCGGCTTTCACTCGACAGGGGCCAGTACCAGAGCAGCAGCAGGAGGACCCAGTTTATGAGGATCAGTAGTCGCAGGAGCGCAGTCAGATGGACGTTATTTTCTTACTTGCTTGTAGTAGCTGTATTTCTTTTATATTGCCTATTTTGAGGCTTGTCTCTAAGTTTTCTTACATTTACAGTATTTCCTATTGTCTAGTGACTACTTGTTAGTCCTTGTTCTTTTACTACATAAATAAATCATTTAGTTTTCTGGTTGCCTTTAATAAATTTTGTTGATTTTTATACATTGCAAAACCCTTAAAATTTCGTGGACGAAATTTTTTGTAAGGGGGGTAGATTTGTAACTCCCAAAATCATGTTTGGTAAATTTTAGAATTTTTCTAATTTTCTTGAATTTTCCTCAATTTGAAAAGTATTATTGAATACTAATTAGCATATTTCAGATGAAGTACAATATTGTTAATGTTATTAATATTGATTAAGTTGTAATTGGTTATCAACTATTTTGTAAATATTTAATAATTATGTTAAGAGATTTATTAATGAGTTTTACAGATTATTTAGTTGGCTGGGTTGGTGTTCAAGCTTGAGTGGGATGGACCATTAATTCATTTCGACCTGCGTATTGGAATTTCAAGTCATTAAATGTTGTTTTAATTCCTTATGAGATTAATTTGTGGGTTTTGAATTTGAAGCCAGTTCTTATGGTCTTCTTTTGTTCCATTGTGTGTCAGTCTTTTGACCCTTCAAAAATCGAAGAGTCGGTCCGATTTTGCTTTTCAAAATCAGTAAACCATTTTGAGTTATTTTTTTAGAGTTAAAGGGTTTGCTATGATGGCTGGATTGTGGAAGTTCATTTCACTAGGCCGATGGACTGGAGTCCAGTAGGCAAGACTTTTGTTTTGGATTTTTCCAGTGGGCTCTGGATCCACTGATTATTTTTATGGATAGATGATGAGCTAACTAATGAATTGTTTTAAATATGGGCTTGATAGGTTGAGTTGGAAATTTTGTAGCCGACTAGGAAAATGCTTTTGTTTTGGAATTTGAAAACTACATTTGAATTGAAAAGTTGTTAGAATATTTTAGTAAAATCCTTTAAAGTATTAGAGAGAATGTTTGATTTTTGGAAAGCTATTTTGAAAATCCGTTCTTTTGGAAAAACTGTGGAGGGAAAATATTTTTGGATTTTGGTATTTGAAAATATGTTTCAATTTTGAATTTTGAAAACTGTTTGGATTTATGTTTGAAAATCTGTTACTAAACCTATTCTAAAGCCCTCAGATCTATTTGTTATTACAGCATTGCCATTATGATTAATACCCTCAGATCTACCCTAATTTACCTACTGTGCCACTCTCACATACATATTATTTTACTATATATTACACGCAGCCCAATGCATTTCTGACACCACAGTACATTTTTCTCTCTCTCACTGACACGTCACCTCACAGTCTCTCTCTGTCCTCTCTCTCTCTCCTCACTAGACAGAGAGCCAGTACCGCCATTACTGGAGGACCACCGCTCGTCGGAGTGCCACCGACAGCCACCGCCGTCGCCATCTCCAAAGCACCGCTGATCCGACCGCCGTCTTGGAGACTGTGTACCGCCAGTCTTCGCCTCGGCTGCAGCGCCACCGCCATCAGTACAGCACCGTCACCAGTACTCGAGCGCCGAGCCACCATCACCAGCACTCGAGCAGGAGCTTCGTAGACTGTGCCACCGCCACTCCAAGCACCGCCTGTTCCTTGGAGACCGCGCCATCAGCCTCGAGCACTGCGCCGCCATCAACGAGCTGCAGAGCCTCGGCTGCAGTGCCGAGACTCCTCGTTCCTTGCGCACTGACCCTTCGGGTTTCGCGCCACTGCCGTCACCAAGCGCTGCCGCCGTTGCCGCCGTGAGCCACCGTACCTCGTCGAGATCCAGCAGCAACGAGGGCCGTGCCGCCCCTTCGAGAGATCACCGCCATCAGTAGCCGAGCCACCACCAGACTCACTGAGACCACCGCCGTGGTCGGATCTCCGCCTCGCCAGGATCGCCGTGGATCGACGACCCCGTCAGGCTGGTGAGCCCCTCTCGATCTACTCGAACCCCCCATTCTTTTCTTCTTGTTTTTCTAGGGTTTGGGTGTGGATTGGGGAAGTTCTTCAGATCTAGATTCTAGGGTTTGCTAGAGGGAGATAGGAAGTTCTAGAGGAATCAGACCTAGAAATTAGGGTTTCTGACCTAGAGCTTGGGGCTATGGTTTTGTGGTGTACGGATGAAAGGAGTCCATAGAAGAGGAGGATGGACTCAGGGTTAGGGTTTCGAACTAGGGCTTCGGCCATGGAAGTTAGGGTTTCGGTTTTTCGGCCAGAGGAGGAAGACAGAGTGGGTTCGCTCGTTGCTGGACCTAGGGTTCAGGCGAGGACAAGGTTAGGTTTCGAGCTAGGATTTCGGATTAGGGTTGAAAGGGAAGAAGATGAAGGAGACGGTTGAACCTAGGGTTAGGGTTTGTAGCGGCTGGCCATGGAGAGAAATCATTAGGGTTAGGGTTTGCTTGGCTGGATTGAAGAGGAAGAAGAGACGAGAGGAAGAGGATGGATTCTAGGGTTAGGGTTACTCTAGAAGTCCGGAAGGAGAAGGCCGAGCTCTCGCCGGAGAAGCGAAGTCTCTCGCCGGAGCAGCCGGGGAAGACGAGAGGTTCTCGAGTTGCAGAAGAATCTAGAACTCTTCTGATCAGATGCGAACTGATTTGAGGAGAGAGAAGATCATGGATAATATCTGAGGATAGCGGGCCGGGTCTCGGGCCAAAAGTCGGGCCAGAGTTGGACTGTTTGATTTTGAAGTTAAGTTATTATTTTTTTTAGCCAGAGAGTTAAGAGCTGGGTCTTGGGCCAATGGTCGGGCTGGATCTCAGGGCCGAGAGAATGGGCAGAGAGTTAAGAGCTGGGTTTTGGGCCAGAGCTTTGGGCCGAGAGAAGGCTGAGTTTTATGATTTTTTTTTAGTAATTGATTTTTACTGTGGGCTTGAGGATAGGTTGGGCTGAGATGCTCTGGGCTGGGATTTTGGGTTATAGTTTATGGGCTGGGTTTCCAGGCTGAGTATGGTTGGGCTTTAGTTAAATCTTTACTAGTATTGATATTTAATTGATATTATTATTAACTCTATGTATCCAGTAGCAAATTTCTATATATATATTAATTAGTGAATTTTTGCAATATGTATATATTGTAGCTAGATTCTGTAATTAGCAAATTATTTCTAAACATTTATTGGTAAAAATATTTTGGTTAAATAATTGTTAAGGTTTTATTTTGCTATCATTTTTTATATTATATTTTCCAAATATATATATGCTACCTTATTTATTAGCATAATAACAAATGTTTACTTATAAGGCTTTTACTAAATATAGTTAAAAGATAAATTCAAGCTATGGTATATGTATTTTCTAAAATATTAATTGCTAGTCTTATAAATATTTTCTAGCTACTTGGTTATACTACCATATGCTTCTAATCAACTAGTTAACCTTAATTAGCTTGTCATTATTCAAACCCTAAGTAACTTGTACAAAATATTAACAGGTGAATCATTGCAACCATGCAGTACTACTCTCGTGCAACCAAACCGAGGCAAGTACACTGACTTGACTTGTACCTTGTTTTCTGTCTTACCTTCATGTGCCATGTTCTCATATCGGACACGAATTACACACGATTGTCTTGTTCCATTGTTCATTGCTTGTGCGTCATTGTTTATTGCGAGGATTGGAGGAAATATTAGCTTTTGTGTGACCACACCCAACATAGGTATTGAAGATAGCCTAATCGTATACGTCACGTACGATGAAGCCGTACCATGTAGAATTGACTCATTGATTGATTGATTGATTGTTCCTAAGTCGGTCACACATTAGTTTTAATATTTTAAAATGGTCACAATTGCATATTGATTGTCGTGATTGATTGCCTTGTACATTGATAGCCGTGTTCATTGTCTAGCATCTTGATTGTCATCCATTGCCTGCAGTTTTATATTTCATTTCTGGTACCACCGTTTCAGTTTCATTTCATGTTCTAGTTTTCTGGTATTCCTGTTTCACCTTGTACTCTGGATCACAGATTACATTGTATATTGTCTAGTCAGGATTGTACTTTGCTCTTTTCCTGATAGGATCGTTGCAGGTGAGTAGAGATTACATGGAGCTGGTGGTTGCTTGGATATTGCAGCTTTTATTGTTTCAGTTTATTTTTCTGGAGATTGTATCTTAGAGATTCATTTATTGTATATTATTTCATTGGACCGGATTTGTCTCCGGCTGAGTTTGTATTTTAAAACACTTGATGGATATTGGTGATTCTGGGAACGTTATAAATTGCTGTGTTGGTTTACATTACATTGTGACTGTGAGTTTTCCTGAGTATTGTACAGCTTACTTCGTCGTGTCCAACGACGAAGGCTGGGCGTGTCCGACTCGTATCCGATTATTCGGGAGCGGGACGTGACATAGTTCATTATACTGTCTCTTATAGAATTTGTCAATTCACATGGAACTGCTGTTAGTGTTTGTACTTGCTCATTTTCCTGACAGGATACCGTTATGATATATTACAGATGACTCCGAGTCGGACTGCTCGACCTATTATGGGCTCGAGTCAGATGGAGTAGCCTTGGATCGTGGCCTTATAGTAGAGCCACTAGATTTTGTACTTCCAGAGTAGTGTAGGTTAGCTAGGTTTGACTGGACTGCGATCCAGCTAGCTTTATCAGACTGTAGTTTCTATATTATATTTTGATACCCTGTGATGTTGTATATATCTGGGCTTGTATTGGACTCTGGACTTATTTACTCTTTCATCTATCATATGTCTTTCCTTCTGAGCTATCACTACAACAAAAAACTCATTTAACAACGTTCCATTTACAACGTTTTCTAAAAATATTGTAAAAAGTTAGATTTTTAACAATGTTTCTAATGAGAACGTTGTAAAATATTGATCATAACAACGTTTTATAATTATATGTTGTCAACCTTATTTTTTTTACAACGATTTAAGATAAATGTTGTAGATCTAACTTTTAACAACTGTATTTATTTGTAGAACATGCAAAAGTTTAGAAAAGAACAATCAGTTCCAAATTTTTGGAGGGGTCCACACGAAATATTTTAGCAGAATTCCCCCCCCCCCCCGAGATTTTCCCTCCTATCTTTTGGCTTCCCGCGGACACCTGACCTAGCCGTGCAAAATAAAAAGGAAGTCGCTCTCTCTCCTTTGGCATATTTTCTTCTCTATGCAAAACCCCTTTCTTAAAAAAAAATTCCAGCAGTGAAGACGAAGAGATCAAGCGGTGAAGTCGAAGGGAACCAGAGGTAAAATTAGGTTTGCCATTCGTTAAGTCTCTTTCTCTCTCTTTTGGCTTCCTGCGGTTTCTCTTTGTGTTTTAAGTCCCTTTCTCCGCATCACAGGTGAACACATAGAGATCCATAGGTGTAGACAGAGGCGAAGACGAGGATCTTTTCATTTTTGGGCTGTAGTATCCAATTTTTGTAAGTTTGTTTCAATTTCTCTTCGGCTTTCTTCATGTTCTTCTCTTTGCTCGCTTTGGCTAAATTTTAGTCCTCTAGAATCAAGCGACAACGTTTAAATCCCTACTTTTTTTTACAAAAGTTTTTAGATTTTGGGTTTTCCCTAATTAAAACCCTAACTTTTTGGTGCTCCCAAATCGATAGGCGGCCTTCATAAAAAGGTTTTTTTTTGTTGTAGTGTGGAGCACAGAGTAAATTATTGAGTAACAAGCGGGATATTATTTGGATTTAATCCATATCAATACAGGAACTTTGAGCAAATAATGACAACTATTTCATCCAATTGATGATCTGTTAGATAAATTTTTGTTGCTAATTTACCATCTTCGACCAGGGAGTAACAGTTGACAACAGAACAAAGGAATTAACTTTTTTCCATAATAATTTTGTTTGTATACAGATTAAAAAATTTATTTGATTATAATGATAAATATTTTGATTATTACAGTTGCTCTGATTTTCCAGTCATCATAATTTTTAGGTTTTGTTTATTTTGTGGTAGGGCAACGGCAATGGAGAATTTTTAAAGATTTTTTTAATTATTATATTTTGGTTGAATTTTTTTTTGTTCTGTCTTGATTCATCTATATTATTGCAGGAATTGGTATTCATCAGTGCCATCCCTACCACTCGATTGCTTCCAACAGGTTAGGGTTTTAATTTTTTTTATATTCTCGAGGGGTCAATGCAATTTTGATGCAGCTAGATTGCGTGTACTTAGTAGTAGTCTAAGTAATCTCGCAAATGGAATTGAGTAATGGTTTCAGCAGATAAGTTTACCAAAGATGCAAAGGATTCTAGATACTTTGAGCACATAATTTGCTACTTTGGCATGTCGACCATATCTACATACAATCAAAATAATGTTGCTGGATCTGGTTCTTGGTCAGACATCCCAGGATGTTACTTCCCGTCCACCTTAGATCAACACATAACTTTTTTCATGTTTCCATTATCATGTCTACTTTATTCAGATGATAAAAGGGATAAGTACAATAAAGTTTAGAATAAACCAATATTTGCAAATGTTTAGAATAAAGGTGATGGCTTGAATCTATTTTCTCATTCAAGGGCCACATCTTTATCACATTTCTAGCCTTCTAGGTTATATGATTGAACTTTAGACACAAATGTAGTTATTTATGTTGATTGTTTCTGTTTTGTTTTGGATCATTATAATGACATAATTATGCTAAATAGTAGACGAGTTTGTTCGAGTCACACTTCCTATTATTTGCATGCCAGACTTGATATTTATCTTTTTAGGTCCTTCAATTTAAATCTGTGTCAGTCTTTTATGATATATAAACATCCCCCGAATAAACTCCTGCCTCATTTTATTTCTTATTGCAGTATTTTACTTGATTCAATTATAAAATAGTTGATTTGATTTTCGTAGTAGCTATCCCTAATGCTCTTTTTGTTTGGTGTGAATTAGAGTACTGTCGCGCGTTTCCAGTGATAGATAAAGCTTGGTTGCATTTTCAAAGGTTTTGAAGTTACCTATAATAAAATATTTACTTTTTTTGTTATTAGGTTTACACCATTTTGTTATTCATTGATTTTATTCCTTATAAACATGTAGACACACCTCTGAATACCAACAAGGAGCAATGAATTTTGTAACTATTGCCTTGAAGAATTTAGGTGCAGAAACAATTCCATGTCCTTGTATTAAATGTAAGAACTTGGATCCTCTTCCTGGTTCGATCGTGTATGAGCACTTAGTTTGTAATGGAATGGATCCATTGTATACCACTTGGGTATCACATGGGGAACAATCTACTGCTTATACACAGGTGCATCAAGGTACAATAGCATCTGATATATATTAGATGTACGCAAATGCATTTGCTCAAGATGAAGGGATTACAGATCATAGTAGTGATAGAAGAGAATGGTTTGCTAATGTGCCGGAAGATGTTGAAACCCCTTTGTACACAGGGTGCACAAAACAGACAAGATTGTCTGCAGCGGTAGCTTTGTATAAAATCAAAACTACGAATGGTTTATCCAAGGTTTGTTTTGACGAACTTCTTAAAACCGTTGGTAATATGCTACCAGAAGATAACATGCTTCCTAAAACCTCATATGGAGCGAAGAAGTTATTGAAGTCTTTTGATCTAAATTATAAAAAAATACATGCTTGTGAGAATGATTGTTGTTTATTTAGAAAAGAACTTGCAGATAGGGATAATTGTCCCAAATGTGGTTGCTCTCGTTGGAAAGTGAACGAGTGCAATATAGAGAATGAAAACGAGAACAAGTCTAAAAAAGGATTCCAGTGAAGGTGCTTAGATATTTTTCCATCATACCAAGGCTAAAAAGAATGTTTCTATCAATAGAAACATCTGAACAATTGAGGTGGCATAGCACCAATGCAAGTAAAGATGGCAAGTTACACTATCCAGTTGACTCGTTAGCCTGGAAAGCAGTTAACAGAAAGTGGCCCGCTTTTGCATCAGATTCACGAAATATAAGACTTGGTCTTGCTGCCGATGGGTTCAACCCTTTTAGTAATCTTAGCTCTACCTATAGTTGTTGGCCTGTAATGCTTGTCGCGTACAACCTTCCGCCATGGTTATGCATGTTGAAAGAGTATCTAATGTTGACATTATTAATTCCAGGGCCAAAGCAACCTGGTAACGATATTGATGTTTACTTGCAGCCACTTATAGAGGATTTAATAGAGTTATGGAACAGAGGAGTAGAAGTATATGATGCTTACACGAAGACAAGGTTTAATTTGAAGGTGATTTTGATGTGGACAATAAATGATTTTCTCGCTTATGGAAGTCTAGCTGGATGTACAACAAAAGAAAAGATGGCTTGCCCTATTTGCAGTGATAATACTTTACCAATGTGGCTACCACATAGTTACAAGACTGTATATATGGCCCACAGAAGATTCCTTCCTCTAAAATACCCATTTCGAACAAAAAAAGTTGGTTTGATGGAAATCATGAAGATAGGAAAAAACCTGTAATAATGACTGGTCATGATGTATTAGAAGCTACCAGTCAAATTGAAAATGACTGGGGGAAGAAAAAGCAAAAACCAAAGAAAAGAAAGAAGACAAAGGCTGTAGTTGATGGTGAGATACAAATATGGAAGAAGAGGTCAATGTTTTTTGAACTGCCTTATTGGAAGGTAAGTCATGTTAAATCAATCTAGTTTCTTATATTTATTTTAGTTTTAATATTTATGAGTTCAAGATATAGTTCATAATAAAATGTAACTTTTTTTGTTATTAGGATTTGCTTCTACGTCACAATTTGGACGTAATGCACATTGAAAAGAACGTTTGTGAGAGTATACTTGGCACACTTTTGTATATTAAAGGGAAGTCAAAAGATGGACTTAATTCTCGAAGAGATTTGTAAGAAATGAAAATTAGGAAAGAGTTGCATCCACAAGATAGAGACGGTAAAGTATTCCTTCCAGCAGCACCATACACATTATCAAAGACCGAAAAGCAATTATTTTATAATCGATTAAGAAATTTGAAGGTACCAGATGGGTATAGTTCTGACATTAGAAATTGTTTCTCAAAGGATAACAACATAATAAGTCTTAAATCTCATGATTGTCATGTTTTGATGCAACAATTGCTATCTGTAGCTTTGAGAGGTCTCTTACACAAGGCACCGAGAAATGCAATACTTCGATTATGTGCATTTTTTAATGAAATATGCCAAAGGGTTATTGATCGAGATAGATTGGAATATCTTGAGGCTGAAATTGTTGAAACGTTGTGCATGTTAGAAAGATTTTTTTTCTCCTTCATTCTTTGATATTATGGTACATTTGACCATTCACTTGGTACGAGAAGTACGTTTATGTGGACCAGTACAATATCGTTGGATGTACCCATTTGAAAGGTACACTACTATCTCATCTTAGTTTTTTTTAAAGCATATTAGTTAATACCTTTCGTGAATAGCTAAAATACCTTGTCATTTGTTTATTAGGTATATAAAGATACTAAAAGGATATGTCAATAATCCAGCATGTCCTGAAGGATGCATAGCAGAGTGCTATCTTTCTGAGGAGTGCATGAGGTATTGTAGTAGCTACACAGAACAAGCAAAAGAAATTGGTGTTCGTTATAGACGTAATGAAGATTCTCTTGATAACTCACTACATGAGGGACGCCCATTATCCAAAGGAGTGCATATACCAATATCTCATGAAATGTTAAAAAGTGCACATCGATATGTGCTTTTTAATACGGCAAAGGTGGAACCTTATGAAGAGTAAGTATAAGGAGATTCCTTATTAAAAAATTAATAATTTAATGTTTAGATTAGGCATGACATGTGTTTTCTTACCATATTATTTCATCTAGAATACATTTGAGTGAGTTAAAGAATTTAGATAAGCATCTTTCCACAAATAAAAGCAAACTTTGGAAGAAACACTCGGATACATTCTGTGATTGGTTTCAGAAAAAGGTACTAGTTCAAGTGTGTGTTCTTTGAAATTGCAATATATATGACAGCATTATATCTTACTACGAGTTTTTATAGGTTAAGGAGGAAATCGGTATAGGCGTTCATGTTTGTGATACAATAAAGTGGTTGGCATATGGGCCTGTAAAGGAAGTAATGTCATATTCTGGGTTCCTTATCAATGGGCGTCGATTTCAAACCAAAGACGTTCAAAGGTCCACTCAAAATAGTGGTGTTTCTTTGGAAGCAAAAACCGTATGCCAATCAGATTCAAATGACAATGCTGGAACTTCAAGCTCAAGAGCTTTTTATGGGGTCTTGCGCGATATTCTTGTTTTAGACTATAATACTTTTCAAATCCCTATTTTTAGGTGTGACTGGGCTCACATTTATCATGGTGTTAAGGTTGAAGATGGTTTTACATTAGTAAATCTCCATCAATTTAAAAATCAGTTCGAAAGTGACCCTTTCATTCTAGCATTACAAGCGAAGTAAGTATTCTATTCTAGAGAGTCAGATTCTTCTAGTTGGTATGTGGTGTTGAAACCACCACCAAGAGGTTTCTATGAATTGGAACTATATAATGAGAATGCAGAATCAAGCTCTCAACCGTTGGATGTCTCAAAACTTGGCGAAGCTATTGATGACGAGGATAATTTGTATGAAAGAAGGGATAAAGATTGTGAAGGCATATTAGTTTAATTATTTCAATTCTGGAACACATTTGTTTGGAAAGGAACAAAGAAATTCTGTCTGTCAACATTTCTTTATTATTTACAGACTAGACTAGCTTGTATATATGAGCGCATTTTTGGCTCATCTCTACATATGTATTTGAATTAATCATGAACAAGGAGATGCAAGAAATTAGAATGTATTGGTTGAAGAATAGTTTACTGTGGTGGTTATATATCTTCCACAATTGATCTGTTTGGAAGAGTCGTCTTCTTAGGTAATATTTAAAGTATTTTGCATCTTATTTATTATTCCTATTGTAATCTTTAATTACCTCTATAATCTGTACAAAGTTTGTATTAAGACAAATTTTTGTTTGAGTATTGTTCATGTGGCTTGAAAGTTGCTGTAATGTATTAATCTAATTATCCCAATACTTTTTAGAAGAATAGTCCCAGTTTGTTTAGAGTTATATTTATCATGACATTGAACTCTAATGTCGCTTTTGAAGTTGGATTGTGTCTTATTTTTGTTCATATATAATAACCTATGCATCATAATGTTTTTGCTCTTGATATAGTACAGACTCGGCATTTTGTTCTTGCACACAAGTGGTCTACTTTTATCCTATATACTAGACAATGGCAGTTGCAGGGGTGGTTGGTGATGTTATAATTGTCAAAGTAATAAAAGAAGTGTGAAACAACTCTATGATGAACAAGGTTTTAAGAATCACAACCAAAACAGGTCTTAGATACTATAACTCCCTAAACCAAGCAATGAAACCCCCAAAACTGCCAAAGTCTCACTTCACTTTATATTTTCTTTTTATTTATCTTGCCTTCTAGAATATGATCTAATTCTTTTTAGTTCTATTTGTCACTAACAACAGTTAAACACTAATCAACGGGGTTGTAGATTGTAAAAGCTATGGCTCGTACAACGGAGGTAATTGAGATTATCAATATATATAATTTACGTAATTTAATTTATTCATGACATGTTATTTCTTTTTATAGGTCTCAAAAAGTAAGTCAGGGAAACGAAAAAGAAAGCCACAACAATATGTTCTCCCAGATGTTCAACAAGATGGGGATGAAAGCCTAGAGGGAGGTTTAGATGCATCTCATTCTTCACCTATTGACTTGCTAGATGCACATAATTCCCACCTTAACGAGGAGACAATGTCGGTTAAGAACAAACGAGGTCCAACCAAGCTCAAGGGTCTTGGGATGGAACAAAATATGATTAAAGAAGTAGAATATTCATTACATTGATAAAATAATTATAAATGTGTGTAATTTTAGAGAACTTATTTATTATGTATTAACTATATATTCATTACATTGACAACAGTCACATCATGCAAGCAACACCAATAATGACCTCCATAAGCTAATCATTGGACAAAAATGCAAGATTATGAGCTGGTACAAAAGAGGAGAGATTGTTGCAGAAGGATCAATAGCATCTATAGATCCCGTCTCCCTAGTGCACTGCAAACCACTTGGGCTAGATGCCTGGAAGGTTTGGATTGAAGTTGGATTGCTTCCTGAAGCTCATTTGTGGAGGACTACATCAGACATGACATTGCTTGAGCATGCTATAGGGGTTCCAATTCCGTGGAATAAGCAATACATTATACTTGATCCTTAAAGCTTTTGATTGGATCTTTTCATGGTTTAGGCTCTTTATCAAGTACTTTGGCAGTTTATATTTCTTATTAAGAATTTTGATATTTTAGACTTCTTTCTTTTTGAGACTTCGTATCAAGTACACATTTGTTTTTAATGCTATATTTGGGATACTTTAATCATAGACTTGTTATCAAGTATGTGACATTTCAATATGAATGAATATGTGTATTTGACCGACACTGGAACTAGCACTTTGCAGAATTTTTGCACTAAAATGCATTTGTAAGAACCAATTGATTGCAGGACATGATGAAACCCTTTTTTAACTCTGCCAATGTAAGTGCATTACATTGCCGGTCCCAAGCTCAGATAAAAGAGGAGGGAAGAGGTACGCACTATCTACAATCAAGATTGTCTTGAGGTAAAAATGTATGTCGTTTATTATGAACATTATATACTTATTTAGTTTTTCTCTTTCCTTGTTTATTTTTCTAATAGCTCTCTGGTTTTTTATTTAGATTTTCCTATATATACAAAAAAGCTATAACAAAGTAACTATTAATGATTGTTATTATGTCTCAGGTTTCTTCAAATTGAAGGAAGATTTTGGTTCCGTTTGCCAGTCCATTCAAGAAAACCTTAACAGACCTGAAGTTTTAACAGGTTAATTCGTGTATACATTATTCATCTCTACTATTAGTCATTTATATTTTGGTTGTGATTATCTTCTTCTGTTGACATTCAATTATAAACCCCTTGCATATACCTTGACTAGTGACCTTCTCCCCATTAGCAACTTATACTTCAAAAGGTCTATTATCTGTGATAGGTAGACCTATTCTTTTACTAAAGTTGGCATCAATGAAACTGTGGGTAGACCCAGAGTCTACTAAGATCATCACAGTTTATTCTGCACTACACCCCTTAGCTTCATAGTAGAGTGACTTAGATTGCCTGATATAGCTTGGAGAGAAATTTCAAACAAGCTTTGGTTATTGTCTTCAATTCTCCCTTCATCTCTACTTGCTGCTCTTGTGTCTTCAACTTTATCTTCCATTTCTTCCCCTTCTGTAATTAACATGAACAGCTTCTTTTCCTTGCACTTGTGTCCTCGAACCCACTTCTCATCACATGTATAACACAGTCCCAAGTTCCTTCTCCTATTAATTTCTGAAGGAGAGATGGTGTTATGTGGTAAAAAAGAATTTGCAAATTTCTTGGGATCTTCTGCCCTTGTAGTGACTGCAGGGAAAGTGGTCAAAGAACTCTTGTTGGAGGAGTTATAGCCTTTGTAGGTTTTCTTGATGGCTAATAACTTGGATTCATAAAGTTTTGCTACTTGCATAGCAGCAGGGAGACTAACAGGTCTTGCTACTTAAACTTCAAACCTGATCTCTTCCTTAAGTCCTCCTATATACTGACTTACAGGGAGGCTTCAGGTAGGCCACGAGTTTTCTTGGACAACTTCTGGAATTGCAGTGTATATTCTTGCACTGTCCCTTCTTGTTTGAGGAACTTGAGATCAATATGATGATCTATAAACTGAGAAGGACCATACTCCATCTTAATGGCACTACAGAATTCTTCCCAATTCACTAGACCCCCTTTGAATTGCAGTAATCAGTCGAACCAATGTGCTGCTGTTCCTTTTAACTGTACTGAACAGATTTTTACTCTGTCCCACTCAGGAATGCAGTAAAAATTGAAGTAATGATTTTCTCTCATGAGCCATTCTTCAACATCCTTCTCTCCATCATAGTCTGGTATTTTCAACCTGACAGATGATTGTCCCCACCCCTGACCACCTTGAGGCCAATTTTGAGGGGCCCCAAATTGAAGTGGTTGTGCGTTCATGGTGTTTGGAGAAAACCCTTGGTTTTGGAAATTTTCTGCAAATCCCGTGTTCATTCTGGAATTTGGAGGACAGGTTGTGTTTGACATTGCATGGTTGTTTGTGTAGTACAGTGGATTCGACATGTTTTTCCTAAATTGGGCTTCCATGTAAGCATGATGGCTATGGTCTTCCTGCAAGATATGTTACATTATTTATATTTCAGGTATGTAGGTATCTGAATACATGCAAGATATGTTATATTATTTATACTTTCCTGCAACAATAATTCTCTATGTTACATTATTTATATTTCAGGTATGTAGGTATCTGAATACATGCAAGATATGGGCTTCCATGTAAGCATGATTGCTAACACTACCCAAAGCATGATGGCTATAAGGTAAATATGTTTTCGAGTTTATTATTGTTGAAAGATCTCCTTCAGCTTTCATTTTTTTTCCTGAACCACGACATTGTTGAAATCCATCCCAGGCACCCCCAACACACACACACACATAACAGGCACCTATCAGCTAGACTGCAAATCATAATGGTAATCCCATTTCTTCTTCCTGTATAATTGAACTCATGAAAACCTCTTTTTAATGCGTTATTTTTACTGTTGTAAAGCATTATAAGTTTTTTTCTCTTCTGGATTGTGTGATGCCTGTGGAGGTTATGGATTTAGCAGTGTCTGCCTCTGACATCTCCAGGACCGATGTCAACACTTTCAACTGCCAAACCCTGCTCTATCAGTTTATGGGGTCTTGGTTTGTTGTGTCATCCTTGCCTTGTCTATTGATCTATGTCCTGTCTTATTTGTTTTTTTCCTTTTGTTGGCTATACTGCACGGATGTCAATACAATATGAACACGAAACTGAACTTTGAATTACCATAAAAGAAAAGAAACTGAACTTTACATATCATAGTACATTTTGGCCGTGTGTTGTCCAGTGTGTCCGACAAGGCCAATATACGATATTTTACCAATTTTGGAGTATCCTTGCTTCCTAGTTTGTGGGACTCTTTGTAAATCGTGTTCTTATGTCAAAGAATTTGGATGATTTTTGGCAATATACTGATGAGCAACTCGACACATGATCGACTTTGTTGTTGCAGAAGATAAGTTAAATAGCCATGGGTAACTGCAAAATTCAATTCTTCTTTTGAATATTCACAATTACATGCATCACCACATGGTTATTGTCATTTTTTCTTCTGATATTCAACTAAACTGGAACTGTTTCATATTGTCTTAAACAACAATGACCAATTTGATCTCAAACCTCATCTTACAACAGAAGCAAACCAAACTGTCAGAACTTGATGTCTTGGAAGGTTTATGAAGTGAGTGCAACACCAATCTTCAGTAAGGAGGCCAAGATGGCAGAAGAAGGTGCTGGGACGATGTATGTATTGCACACGGAGACACTGAGGAAGAGGAGGTTGCCCAAGAATCCCACCAATTTTGAAGAGGAAGGAATACTCAACATAAAGGATGTGATTTGGCGACTGGTACAGTCACAGGAAGGTTGATGGGAAGCTAAAGGAGGTGAGATGGGAAGCTAAAAGAGGTGAGATGGAAATTCCTTCTCCTTTATACTCAGCATTGTATTTTCGATGTCTTCTTCTTTTCAAGTGTAAAGAAGGGGGAGGGGGAATCAAGTTCCTAATTGTATAGATTCTTAATGTTCTAAAGTAGTTAACATATTCAAGTTGACATGTTTAAAATGTAAATGTGTCCATTTTTCTACAGCCTACTTGTAAGATATGTTTTATTGGTACAATTTTTTCTCATGAGAAAAACTTGTATTATGTTCTGATGATCTAATTTTGTTAAGTGCTACCCTGCCCCTTTCTATGATTTTGTTTTTGAAGTTTTGATTCTTTTTCTTTCTAAAGACTATATAATGTATGAAAAATGATGTCTTTTTGTTTAGTTTACCACTAATAGTGAAAAAAGTGAAATATGAAATGTCTCTTAATGGAGTTATTGTTATATGCAGATGTTCCTGAAGGGTATTGATCATCAGAGAACATATTTTCATTACCAGTCTTTTCACTGTTTATGGTTCAATGAGGTCGACCGCCTCACTTCCAGGGATGTCTCTGATGGTCTGGAGGAGATGTTTGATGTCTGCGACTGTTAGTGCTTGCTTGTTGTATGACTTTTGGTGAACTATTGTAGCCTTTTTGTTTCTTCTTCCTTTTTTTGAAGGTATTGTAACTTGTAGCTAGTCAATCTATACTATGTAATGTCTTGACATTTTGGTATTACTGCACGACTATATATATATATATATATATATATATATATATATATATATATATATATATATATATATATATAAATATATATATATATATATATATATATATATATATATATATATGTATTCTTTTTTTTAAAAATAAAAATATACTTCCAACAACATTAAATCCTAGTTGTAAATGGTTGTTTCACAACGTTTGTGCATTATTGCTAATATCATCAATTACAACGTATAATTTATAGTTATCGTTGAACATAATGACAACATATGAAATACATTTTACAACAATGTAAATGGGTCTTTGCAATATCTATAAAACATAGTTAAAGTTGTAATGACAACACATTAAAATGGTTGTTAAATGTTATATTTACAACGTATTTAGATCGTTGTTAAAATGATAAAACACCGTCAAAATATTTTTTTACAACGTGTTGTGCAACGGTAGGCTAACGTTGTAAAAACATCTCAAACTTTTTACAACTCCTCAAACTACAACGTTTTTAAAAACATTGTAAAAGTATATTAACAACGTTAATCCAACGTTGTAAAATAGGTTTTTTGTTGTAGTGTATCTACCTTAGTTTTATTCTGTGATTGAGACTGTATTGTTATGTCACCTCCATTCGGAGAGTATATACTGTACAGGTACATTTATACTGTTAGTCGTAGTATTTACAGACGTTATATACAGCGTTCTACCGCCGACACTGCGGCGTAGGCTGGACGTACCCACGTGCTCGTGCCCCTCATAAGGGTGCGGGTCGTGACAGATGTGCATGAAGACTCCGTATATGTTTCTCACCGTTATTATCTCAGGTCCGAACAATCTGAAAAGGAACATCGCTGTGTATTTACAGCCGTTTATTGATGAGTTGAATCAGCTGTGGGAAGTAGGTTCCAACACGTACGATGTATCTAGAAAACAAAATTTCCAGATGCGGGCAGCACTTATGTGGACCATCAACGACTTTTCGGCCTATGGAATGTTATCTGGATGGAGCACGCATGGTCGTCTTTCATGTCCGTATTGCATGGACAGCACTAAGGCTTTCTGTTTGAAACACGGAGGCAAACCGTGCTTCTTCGATTGTCATCGACAATTCCTGCCGAAGGATCATCCGTACCGGAGGAACATGAATGCTTTTCATGCTGGCGTTGTGGAGAAGGCTAATCCCCTGCCAAGGTGGCCCGGATACACGATATGGGAAGAGGTAAAAAATTTACCAAGAGCTATTGAGCAGCCTGCTACGGACTACAAGTGTGACGGATTTGGTCGCACTCATAACTGGACGAAAAGGAGTATATTCTGGGATCTTCCATATTGGAGCACCAATCTGATTAGACATAACCTTGATGTCATACATATCGAGAAGAATGTGTTTGACAACATAATTAATACTGTAATGGACGTAAAGGGGAAGACGAAAGACAATCCAAAGGCCAGATTGGACTTGGAAGAAATATGTAGACATCCTATATTGCATTTGATAGAGGACGGGAATGGAAAGTTGAAGCAGCCTAAGGCAATTTTCTCACCGGAGAAGGAGGATAAAGTGAGACTTTGTAGGTGGATTCAAGGTCTGAAATTTCCAGATGGATATGTTTCGAACTTGAGAAGATGCATCGACCTCAAGGAGAACAAACTGACAGGTATGAAGAGCCATGATTGTCACGTATTTTTGGAGCGGTTAATTCCGATTGTATTTCAGGAATTCTTACCACAGGCAGTTTAGGATCCATTGACGGAGCTTAGCATATTCTTCAGGGACCTTTGTTCTAAGAAATTGCTCGTTGATCGTCTAGAAAAGCAAGAGAAGGACATTGCGGTAATACTGTGCAAGCTAGAGAGGGTGTTCCCTCCTGGATTCTTCGACTCTATGGAGCATTTGTCGATTCATCTTTCCTACGAGGCACGTGTTGGTGGACCCGTCGAATATCGATGGATGTACCCGTTCGAGCGACGTTTGAATCACCTAAAAAGAAAGGTAAAAAATAAGGCTCGAGTCGAGGATTCTATTTGTGAAGCCTATATTCTCGAGAAGATTACAAATTTCAGCTCCTCCTATTTCAAACCTCATGTTGCTACGAATAGAACGAGGGCTCCGAGAAACAACGACGAATATCAAGAATTTAATGATGGAATACTGAAAGTATTCAATGTGTCCGGAAACCCTTCGGGGAAAATGAAGAAGAGATATTTGAATGACGAAGAGCTAAGGGCTGCTCAGTTGTATGTATTACTCAATTGCGACGAGGATGAAGTGGAGAAGCTAGAGGGGTAAGTAACTCAGGATGATGAGTTTACGTCATCTCAATGTAATAGTATAAGCTAATATTATTGTACTAATCGGCGATTGCTTCGTTGTTTTCCAGCACATATAATGATGAGTTGAGGCTGGTTAGATCCTACCTAACAGACGAAGCATTAGAACAAGAAATGAGACGTCATTTTCCTTCTTGGTTGAGCGAATATGTAAGTAGCTCGGTAATTACTGGCCTCTTCTAATGCAACTGCGCAATAAATAACTTATTATCGCTTCTTTGATATTCAGGTCGATCGTCTAATTTTATCCGAGATTGAATTAATTAGAACTCTTGCCAAGGGACCAATTACTTTTGTTAAAATATGGCCAAGTTACTGTGTCAATGGCTTTCGGTTCAAGTTGACAAATGCTCCGATCAGAGACAGCTTCCTGGATCTTGATTCCACGAAAAACAGTTGTTTGTGTATCAAGTCTTCGAACTACGAAGACGTCGATCCAGGAAATGATTTCTTTGGCATCTTGCGAGAGATTGTGGAGTTGTCATATAATAATGGCAGAGAACCTATAAAGATCGTGTTGTTCAAGTGTGAATGGTTCGATCCGATTGAAAATCAAGGTTGGAAAATTGACAAGCATGGTCTTCTGGATATAAACTACAAGTGTAGATATCAAGGCTACGAACCGTTTGTCCTAGCAACTCAGGCTCAGCTCGTGTACTTTACAGCTTATCCGAGACGGAGAGCAACGAAGTCTGACCGGTGGGCAGTATGCAAGACTAAAGCTAGAGATACTTTTGATGTTGACGAAAAAGCTTACCAGAAGGACGAGCTACCTCTTGTAACCAATATTGTCGATGTGGACTCCACGGAAGTTACGCATTACACGACACATAATGTAGAAGATGTAGAATTATTCGAAGAGGAAGACGAAGCCGACGAAGGCGAAGATGAAAGTGAAGATGAGGAGGAAGAGAAAGATGAGGTCGAGGAAGACGAACAAGATGATTATTCTGAAGATGATTGAGAGAGATATACTTATCTGAACTTAGATGTTTCTTCTATAATATATTATCTGGACTTAGATGTTTATTGTAGAATGTATCATCATATGTTGTCTTGGTTATTATCTTGTCTTTGTTGTACTTTCATATTTCTAGGCTCTATTATTTGTTGTACTTTTATATTTCTAGTCTCTATTATTTGTTGTATTATTATATGCTGTTATCAGGTATGGCAGGTCGTCGTGGAGCGTTCCGAGGGGGACGACGAGGTCATCATCCTCTGGTACTTCCTACAGGTACTGCTAGAGGATGGAGTTTTCCTTCGGTACCTTCTACTGGTACCGGCTCTGGATCCTCGTCGTCGATTACTCCTCCATATCGGACAGTAGATAGGCCTGCTGGGACGACGTCACGTGGCATATCTCCTGGGACGAGTTCTTCCAGGCCTGTTGAGAGTGCTCGCCCGTCTAGCGTTCCTGCTGTTGATACGACGATGGAGACGGATAAGCAGATGGCGGATGCTGTGCCGACGGCCGAGGCGGCGGCACCGACGGCCGACCAGCATCATGCAGATGATGCGTGCGCACCTCCGGAGGACAGGAGGACGGAGATCTGGGTCGACGGTACAAAATAGGTGTTTTGGTTTATAATTTTTTTTCTTTCTGTTTTTATCATAAATTAACTTTTTTTATGAATATAATATGTTTGTATAGATATCGTCCCCTAGAGGTACAAAGACGTCTAGGCCACATGCTGAGGCATAATTATGGTGGTGCTTGGATTAACTACTCTGATGCTCCGGATGAGAGGAAGGCCTTCTGGTTTGCGCGCTTCAAGGTTAAAATATATTTGCTTTTAACATGAATCATATAATTTTTGCATATTATATATAACTGATAAATATTTGGTTTGCGCTCTTCTAGGATATGTTTTTCTATCCACCGCACCGGGCCGAGCTTATCGAGGGGATATTTCCGGCCGTCGCTGCCAAGCTGATCCGCGATGCTATCAATGATCAGAAGGATTGTGATCGTGCCGGAAAGTCGATCCAAGGTTGGATCACCCCTGATCAGTGGAATGCGATGAAGGCTCGATTCGACGAGCCAAGGTACAAGGAGAAGTCGGAGAAGGCCAAGGCGGCTAGGCAATATGCCTCGAAGTGGTGCGGTGGGTCGATTCCGATGACGGAACATTTCCGTCGTCTGGTATGTCTTCCTCTTTTAGAAATATTATTTTAATGCAAAAACGATAAATTATTACTAAGATAATAAATTTAATTACAGGTAAGGAAGGTCGGTAACGTCGACATGGTGACCGTCTTCTTGGCCACCCATCGTCGCGGCGGTGACCTTATTGACGAGAGGGCCGAGCAGACTTATGTAAGTATTACAATATGTTATCTTAATTTAATACTTCGTGTCAATTTTAATATAACTTAGTAAATATGATGCAAATAAATATTCATGTAGTTAGTAATAATAAGTACATTAATTGGAAATTAGAAATTATAGAGTACTATCCATACTTTCTAGGCCGAGTATCAGAGGCTGCGGGAATGGGCGGCTGCTAGTGCACCTGATACAGGAGAGGTCGGTACTTTCTCACAGCCCACTCAAGCTCCGTCGGCGGACGAGCTGTGGATGGTCGCCGCTGGTGGACTCCGTAGGGGTACGTACTACGGTACGGGATCCTATGGCGTCCTAGTTGCGACCCAGTCCTCTAGGACATCTCCTGCTAGTGTGCATGGTCCACAGCTGTTCCAGGAGTCTGCCCGAGTCCACCAGATGATGGAGTCTCTCCGTGACGACCTGCTACGACGGATCGAGGAGCAGTCTCAGCACCCTACAAACGATCCTGCGCTACTAGCACGATTGGATGCGCTCGACCGCGGCATTATGGACCTCATGGAGACGACTGAGAGGACAGAGCGCACCGTTGGAGGGTTAGAGCGCACGGTGACAGAGCTGCAGACAGGACAGGTGACCATGGCCGAGAGGATGAGATTGGCGCAGGAATCGATGGTCCAGAGCAGTGATAGAATGTTATCTATCATGGATTCATACCACCAGCGACTTACAACGTTGGAGCGTGCTGGTCCTCCGGGTGCGCCTTCATCGTCGTCGACTCCGCCGCCTCCACCGCCTTCTTCTTCGACACCGACTCCACCGACGTCACTGCCTGCTCCATCGGTATCGATTTCACTTGAGGAGTATGAGTTGTTCTTATCCCTTCGTCGCGGCGGTGCCCCTCCTGCACCAGATTCCTAGTAGTCCTAGTTAGGACTGTTTCTTTGTGTTTGTTTCATTCTTTGTTTGTGACTTAGATATTTGTTGGTTGTGTAGATTTGGATGTTTGGATCCTATTCTATTTGTTGGTTGTGTGTAGACTTTGGTTATTTGGTTGTAGACTTTGTTATTTGGTGTAGAATTGGTTATTTGGATACTTGTTGTTGTGTGATTGTTGTAGACTTGGTTATAGGGACTGAAACCTGTGTACAGTGAGAAATGGATATTCTGTGATTGTTTGGATCCTATTCTATAGTGAGAAATGGTTATCTTTTTAAACTGCAGGGAGAAATAGACATTCTGTATTTTATTTTTTTATTTTTTTTGTAGATTTAGCGACGTTTACCGACGTCCACCGACGTACGCTTGCGTCGGTAAACGTCGGTAAATCTGCAATATTTTCCAGGTTACCGACGTTTACCGACGTCATTATACGTCGGAGAACGTCGGTAAACATCGGTGCACGTCGGTAATCATCCCAGGAATTCCCAGGACTTTACCGACGTGTAGCGACTTTGAACACGTCACTAAACCACCGACAACACGACGGTAATCGTCGGTAAAGTTACCGACGTGTAGCGACGTCAAAAACACGTCGCTAATACAACGACGACACGACGGTAGACGTCGGTAATATACCGACGTATATATACGTCGGTAAACGTCGGTACTTGTGACGTTTGGCGACGTTTTGAAGATCAACGACTTACATTTCCGTGACCAGCCCAAAACGTCGGTAATTTCGTCGCTAAATATTATTAGCGACGAAAATTGTCATTTTAGCGACGTCTTTAGGTGTCGCTAAAATGACGTATTCTGGTAGTGTATCGCATATGTGCGCATGGGTGGTTCACTCCAGCAACTTATAAATAGAAGGAGCCTTCATTCATTTTGGGTCTCCATCTCCAGTCCGGATTATCCACAAAGAGACGTACAAAGAGTCAGAGCAACATCATCTCATCGTTAGATCGTTAACAGAGTAAATGAACCACTACAGTATTCGATCTCCATTGTCACACTTTCCCAGAATCATTTATACTTAAATTTTTTGTTTGAGAGTTCTTTTGTACTTTTCTCATTCGAATAAATACAAAAAGTTTCTTCAACTTTTGTCGATGGCGAACAAAGCCCAAAATCGAAACGAATCATTTATACTTAGATTTTTTGTTTGAGAGTTCTTTTGTACTTTTCTCATTCGAATAAATACAAAAAGTTTCTTTAACTTTTGTCGATGGCGAACAAAGCCCAAAATCGAAACGAATCTAAAAAGTTCTAGAATCGAGTCTGAATGAACATTTTTCAAACCTACCCGAAACCCTTATTCGATTCGCTTGGGCTCGACTGAAATTGAATAATTCCCCTAATTTTTATCTTTGTAAAATAAAAACGTTTCTCATGAAAGTTGAGATCTCAACAAAGTATAGCGGTCCGTGGGTTGTGGCCTAATGGTAGCAACGGGGGCCCCGACGCGGAAGACGTACGTTTAAATCTCCCTTGACATTTGCCAGGCCGGAGAAAATGACACTTCAAAAAAAAAAAAAAAAACAAAGTATAGCGCTAGACGCTGGGTCCAGGCCCATCAAAAATTAGATCCGATTGTAATACGGGCCCTCATCATCCGGTCCTCATTTTGCGGTTGGGTCATGCTCGTGGTGTCGGAAGAATCAAAACTCTCAATTCTCTCTCTCAGAGGAGAGCAGCCAGTAGACCCCTTCGCTCTAGGTATCGATTTTTTTTTAGGTTGCTAAATTAGGGGAAAAAATTCGTCAAATCTTTCGATCTTTTTGCAGTTAATAGTTATATTGATTTGGTAACAGACTCGCGATGGAGGCACCATCTTTGTTCTCTCTGTGTATGAAGACAGTCTCAGTAGCAATTATTCATGGTATATAAATTCTTCTTCAAGTTTTTAATAATTATCATTTTGTTATTTATTCTTCCTCTTCTTCTTCTTCTTCATTTGATCATATACACAATAGAATTTAATTTATTTTTTTGTTTGTTCAGGATGTGATTACTTACATGACATATTTGATCTGCCATCATACGTTTTCGATAACTTAATTGTCAACCTCCCTCCGTGCAAAAATAAGGAGAAGGAGGCCGCCCGACCTCAGGAGGTACAGACAGGGACCTCTCGGCCGGAGGAGGGTCAGACAGAGGCTCCAGTGGAGGAGGACACTCTCAGTCACAAGCCTGAGGAGACGACACCAGAGGGACACGTGGAGGAAGACACAGTTATGGAGATTGAGAGGAGACCGGATTCTGGGAGACAGGAGAGCTTGCAGGGTGCTCTAGTACCATTCAGGACCATGACGACCAGGGGTATGAGTGCGGCGAATAGTGATCAGAGGGAGGCGGAGGCTTCAAAGGCACTTATAGTATACAGAAGCAGGAAGAGGCATGCTCCGGCTACCCTGGAGGATCTCCCTCAGATGAGGGAGATGGATGAACCGACTGATCCCAATCCGGACTAGACTATCACTCTTAGCAGGATTCAGGCACATCTTGCCCCTTCCTCTATGATAGATGCTGTGCTTGAGCAGACGGATGAGACACTTCCCTCGAGTGTCGATCCAGAGGAGTTTCAGAGGGGCCCACCATCTTTTATTTAGATGTCGGTCCTAGCATGGAACATTAGGGGGGGGTGTTCCATTGGCCGATGGAGGGAGATCAGAGGGGTGCTGAGGAGAGAGACATGTGACATTGCTATTCTGTTGGAGACGAAGATTCGAGGGGCCGCTATGCTCTCGCGTCGGACGCCAGCAGACTGGGACCACTTACATAACTTAGATCTTTGCGGGGTGGCGCGGATCTGGGTTAGGTGGAATACAGGTAGTTGGGGGGGGGTTCAGATTCATATGTCTGAACAACTCATTGGTATTACTTTTGAGAATAAATGGGGGTTCAAATTCATCCTGGGTGCTGTATATGGGCACAACGACCGGAGACTCCGGGAGGCTCTATGGGAGGACATTGTGCTTCTGGGCAGGATGGCGGACAACATGCATATTCCCCTACTCATCATGGGGGACTTCAATGCTATGTTGCTTCGTCACGAGAAGGTTGGGGACAGGCCTGTTCCGGACCCGATTCTTTATGACTTCCAGAGTTGTCTTCTTCGCTCTGGTATGAGGGGGCTGGAGCGAGCTGGACATATTTGGACCTGGCACAACAAGGCTACTCAGAATCGCATTGCCTGTCAGTTGGATAGGGCTTTGGGCAATAGCGAGTGGTTCAGATGGTTCCCGAACTCGGTGGCTGAAGGACTGGCTGCGGGTACTAGCGATCACTCCCCTATCAGGGTGGGCCTGTGTGAGAGACCCACTTTCAGGGCGAGGCCGTTTCGGTACAACAACAGCTGGTATCTTTCTCCCGGGTATGAGGAGATGGTTATGCGTGAGATGCAGTACTTCCGGGATGGCACGGCCCAATTTCGCATTGTTCACAAGCTTAAGCAGCTCAAGCGGGCTATCAGGGGGTGGGTGAAACAACTTCCGCGTAGTTCTCTGGCGGATAAGGAGGAGGAGCTTCGGGATACCCAGGTGGCCCTTCAATCTGACATTATGAATGGGGTTCTGGCTGCTAAGGAGAGGTCCCTGATTGAGGAGGTTAGCACCATGAGAATGCAGGAGGAGATCAGTGCGGCTCAGAGGGCCAAGTGCACCTGGCTCAAGGATGGGGACCGTTGTACCAAATTCTTTTACGATGTGATCCGTACCAGGCAGCACCGGAACAGCATTCCTAGGCTTCTGAATGCTGAGGGTCGTCTGGTAGGAGACCCGGTGGCCATTCAGGAGGAGGCCGTCAGATTCTTCACAGATCTTTATCAGCAGACTGACTATGCTAGCACGTTTTCGGCCCTGGTCACAAAGAGACTGGTGTCCCAGTATGGGAACAGTCTTCTCCTGGCACCGGTGAGGATGGAGGAGGTGGAGGATATTGTGATGAAGGCGGACCCTAACAAAGCTCCAGGTCCCGATGGCTTTTCTTCTGGGTTCTTCAAGCGTCACTGGGGTGTGCTCAAGGCTACGGTTCTGGCAGCGGTTCAGGAGTTCTTTGTGGAGGGCCGGCTTCTGAAGGAGATGAACCATACGTTCTTGACGTTGGTGCCTAAGAAGGAGGGAGCGACCTCTCTTGCGGACTTTAGACCCATTGCCTGCTGTAATTTCCTTTACAAGATTATTACTCACCTTATGTGCAGGCGTATGGAGGGGATTATGCAGGGTTTAGTGTCCCGGAATCAAGCTGCGTTCATCAAGGGCCGGTCGATTGCGGAGCACAGTCTGCTAGCTCACGAGATGGTGCGAGAGTTCAGCAAACCGGGGGGGATGAAGGCCTGTGTTAAGCTTGACCTCCGGAAAGCATATGACACGGTCAATCGGGACTTCCTTTGCCACTTGATGCTTGCCATGGGATTTGACGGGAGGTGGGTGGCGAGGGTGAGGGAGTGCATTTGCTCCCCTACCTTCTCTGTCCTCATCCAGGGCACGCCGTATGGTTACTTCAGTAGCAACAGGGGGTTGCGGCAGGGCGACCCCCTCTCCCCGTACCTCTTTACCTTGGTGATGGAGTACTTTACTTGTATGATGGACTTAGCTGTCCATAGTGGGAAGATTGTCCCCCTCTTCCGGCTGGTGAGTCCTGCTGTATCTCATTTGATTTATGCTGATGATTTACTGGTGCTACTTCAGCCGACCTTGAGGGGTATGAGAGCTCTGTCTGACACTATGGAGGAGTTCGGGCGACTTTCTGGGCTCCAGCTGAACCGGGAGAAGAGCAGAGTCTACTTCAGTTCCCGGTGTATTCGTCAGGAGGAGAGAGCATTCGCTCTGGGTGTGGACAGAGGCGAGCTCCCAGTGAAATATCTGGGAGTCCCGCTGACGGTCAATTATGCACGAGAGCAGGACTGCCACAGCCTGGTAGACTTTGTCCAGAGGAGAGTGGAGGGCTGGCAGGCGGCGGGCCTTTCTTTTGGGGGACGGATCGAGTTAGTGCGGTCGGTGATTGCAGGCATTGCTATGTTCTGGCTTCAGTCTATTCAGATCCCCATTGCTACTATCCGGAAGGTGGAGGCCATTTGCGCCAACTTCATTTGGAGGGGAGGGATCCATGCGATATCCTGGGACCAGTTGTGCCGGCCTCGGGAGGAAGGAGGAGTGGGGTTGAGGCCTCTCCAGGAGGTTAGGAAGGCTGCTTGTATGAAGATGGCTTGGAAATTCATCAAGGGGGGGTCGCTCTGGGCGGACTGGATGACTAGCAGATACTTACGGAGGACCAACTTCTGGGCTTGCAGAATTGACAACAATTTTTCGGTCACATTTAAGGCTATCCTGAGATGTAGACCGGTGCTCCAGACTGCTATCCGCAGGCGCATGAAGGATGGGTCGACTACTGACCTTTGGCGAGATCCTTGGTTGGGTTCCAGATCACTCCTCGAGATACTGGGAGAGCAGAT
Organism: Iris pallida; assembly: GCA_029216955.1. Taxonomy (NCBI): domain Eukaryota; kingdom Viridiplantae; phylum Streptophyta; class Magnoliopsida; order Asparagales; family Iridaceae; genus Iris; species Iris pallida. The sequence goes on from JANAVB010031220.1 coordinate 2,001,808, forward strand.
GGACAGGGAAGCAGGAAGGGGGCTCACTTGCAGACGGATCCTTAGAGACGGAGTTTGGAGACCTGAGGACTACCCATATACAGCCCCGCTTGCAGCCGAGATACAGCATATTATCATTGATACTAGCCTGACGGAGGATACATGGAGTTGGGCCGGCCCGGGTACGGGGGACGGGACAGGTCAATTCTGCTTTCGCAGCTGCTATGATTTGGTCCGGATCCACCATGCACAGGATGAGGAGGTGGCTTTCATTTGGGGCAAGGGTGTTGCACGAAAAATGCAACTTTGTGCTTATCGGCTTCTGCGGGGGAGATTGATGACGAGAGATAGACTCCTCCGGTTTGGGATGCAGATCCCGGATGCAAAATGTGTGCTATGTAATGTAGAGAATGAATCCATAGGGCATCTCTTCTTTGAGTGCCCGGTGACATGGCACATTTGGACTGAGCAGTGTGCTCAGCTGCGAGGAGGAGTTGGGGGGATCCGCGATATCCGGAGCATCCTCAGCTGGATTCGAGACCGTGGAGGCCGTGAGCCGGGGTGGGCTAGAAGAGCCAGAGTTCGTCTTGCTGCGTCTGTTTGGCACATCTGGAAGGAGAGGAACAGACGTATCTTTGAGGGCTTAACTACCCCCCCGATTGGAATTCTTCATAATATAGAATTCGATGTATCTGTAATGGCCCCATAAATACCTGGGGGCTAGGAGAGTTGTGATGTTGTACTTTAATATCTTTTCCGCTATATGCGAGGAATAAATTCACCCTTATTCCAAAAAAAAAATATATATATATATATATAATTCTAGTATTGTATAATTTTCTCATAAGTCTTTATTTGTTTCATCGTTACAAGTCTATCTAGTTCAAGAGTCCGCATTCTTAAGTATACCTTGTATGGCTCTAATAAAAAAAACCCGATAATACCGGTCTGGCTACATATCGGAGCAACCGATACTGAAATGGTAATATATCATATCATATTGTAAGGTACATGTTGCCAACCGTAAGCAATGGAGGAGCTACACGGTAGCAATTGGGGTCCACCGCCCCCACATTTTTTTTAATTACTAATATATATATATTTAAAATTATTCTTAAGGTCTGCCCCCACAGCCCAAGGAAAAGAAGAGGACTAGATCCAAGGCTAGAGCCAAGTTTATGTTATAGACTCCCCTACGGAATGGAATGTCTAGATACACCCCTGACCCCCTGACCGTAAGATACTAACAACATAGGTCCAGACTGCCCAGGTTGCCAATTTTTGGCTATCCGGTCGGATACTTGCCGAATTTAATATCTTGGGATTTGGAACACGGTTCCTAGTGTGGTAGTGGGATCCCGACAACTGTGGGACAACCTAATTTTGTGGCCTTCTGTCAACGGTTAATATTGCTTCTGTTTCTTGTTTGAACATGACGGGGGACATGTGATGGTGTTGCAGCTAATTTGGTTTTTCCCCATCAATTTACAATGGAGGCTGTGTTTTTTGATGGCTATAGGGAGTTTGTTTACTTTAAATTATTAATGCATTGAGGGTGGAGCTTACACTTTCACCATTTTCCTTTTATAAAGAAGAAGCTTATAAGTAAATGGAGTTTCTGCGTGATCAGCAAAAGGGATATGGAAGTGGTTGCAAAAATGTTTAATAGAACAGACTTGTGACATATCATGTTGCTGAAACGTCGCTGAGAAGATAGATACACAAGCCGAATCAACCAGTTTGTAGAGAAGAAACTCAAAATTTTATATTGACATCTAAAACCAATTACAATTCCATATAACAAGCCTTTACTAGGCAAGGGATGACCAAACCCTAAAATGATGAGCTAGAAAAGGAATAAAGTCTTATCTAATACTTCAATAGATTGAATCAAATCTAAACCAAAATGATCCTGAAGCCAACTTGGAAACATATCTGACATAATGAAAGTAACTCAAATTGGAAAATGAACATAACAAATGTTCACCAAATCTGGACACCATACCTATACTGGCATGCATGCAGGTTTACCATCCTATTGACTTGCCCCCCGGGGGTGGGGGTACGCTGTAGAGGTTGGGTCGGATTACTCGGAGAACCATGACACTGATAGTGCTTCATCGGGTATATCCTCCAGTGGCACTGTTATTGGAGCAGGTATTCTTTTATTTGACAATTTCACAAGCTTATGAAGATATTCAGAAATGGTTCATGTTTCCATATCGTTCTTTGATGAAGACGAGGTAATCACGAAGATGTGGATAGTACTTCTTTCTCATCATCATGGCTTTATCCATCATTATCAAAGTGTTTATGTCAGTACGGAGGGTGGTTATCTCTCTACGTAACTCGCCACAGGTAATAAGTATTTCGCCAACCATAAGGAACTTTGAACTCAGATACAATTTGGTGTAGTGGAGTAGTGATAGTGATGGAGTTGGCTATGATACCACCTAGCCTACTGGGTTGCCATTGCCAAAACATTGCAGGAAAGATAGATTTGGGTGCACAGCCATCTCTAATGAATACTTGTTATTGTTATGCACATAAAACTGATCAAAGAGCTAGTATTGGTATATGGAATTTCAATTAAGAAATATGGCATCAATATAGGGAGAAATGGTTTGAGATTATGCCATAAGATCAATAATTGGTTGAAGGTTGTTTCATTTGATGCACTAATGGAAATTTTACCGGGAGCATGAAAAATTGAAACTTGGTATTTTAGGTAAAGAAAGCATTTTTAATTATAATAAGAGTTAATTTGGTTAATTGTAAGGTTGATTTTAGTTGATGCATCTATGAGCGCGGATAAGAAGTGCCAGAACTAATTTTTGTGAGACTGGGAGAATTTCCATGCTATAATGTTTTAGATGTATGGCTTCCTCTCTGCAAACTCTGATCACGTTAGCAAAGTGCATCCTATCTTTCCGATGCCTTCAAATATGAATTCATATGAATTATACATATCTTGTCTACGGCCTATTTAGGCAGTTCGTAGGACATCCAATAGGCCCGTAGATTTAAGAGGACCAATTATGTGAGGGTTGTCCACTTATGGCCCCTAGCTAATGACAATAGGTTCCTTCTACCTCAGAAACTCCACTGGAATCCATCAATGTTATGTACTAATCTCTCCTCTTCAGTATTTCTGGATAAGTAGGATACCGAGATACCTGCGGTGAAGTCATCACATCTACAATGAGAATTACTGCTAGCACGTCATTTCATGCACAATATCCCCAAGGTATATGTGTTGATGGGAAGATCTGTACCTATGTGGCAGTACTATAAAATCCACTTTATATGGTGAGTCATGAACATTCTTTCCCGCAAACAGAAAGTTGTTATTACTTATTGTGTATTACAGTATCAGTTTCTCTCATAGTAACATTTTTTGCGAAATTTTGGAAAAATCGCGAACAGAAGACATACCAAACAGATTCGGTATTATTCGCTCAATTGTGGTTTAAAACGTATAATTCGCTAATTTTACGCGATATTCACTAATAGCTCGAATAGAACTTATTCGCTGAGACAAATTTATTGTTTGGTTGGATTAGTCTTGGGGACTGTTTGGTTGCCTATAATTGGAAATCCCATGTAGCATTTGCTGTTGTAGTTGCACTCAAAATGACTGTAACAAATGTTGCAGGAATTCATGCATGTATTGCAGCTTTTGTTGCACTAATGATTCCATTTGCAGCCAACCAAATCCCGGAATTAGTTAAATGTTGCAATATATGTTGTTGCATTTGCGCAACCAACCAAACAGTCCCTTATTTTTTCTTTTGCTAGTGTGCCTTGCATATAGCTTTATTTTGTTTATTATGGTGAAGTTGTCATTTCTTGTTCCTATGGGATATCTTACCGAATTTTTACCGAATATTCTGGATTTTTCCCGAATTCCGAACTTTTCAACCTCACCGAATTATTCCCGAATCCCAAACTTGTGACTATTCTTTCTTTCTACTTTCCAAATGCACTACTTCCTCAACCTTTTGCCTAAGACTGAGAGGATACTCCTATGGATCTCTTCACCATTCTACTAAGACCTCTGAGATGATGAATAGGAGAGGTGACAGAGATCCTCTCGTCTCAATTCCCTCTGGCATCTAGTTTAATTTCCTGTCTCCCCATTGAGAGCAATATCCTTCTTAAGTCATTTTTTAAAGTCTCCTTTTTCAGGTATGCATCAATTCCTTTGCACATGCAATTCGGTACAATATGTTAGTTCCTTTGATGAACCTGTCCATATCTCTCCTACAAACTTGTCCATGTTCGCCCCTCCCCCAAACAACCAACCACCAGCACCAAATTTGTTTGCTAATACCTTACAGACAACTATAGAAACCTGTTAAGTAAGCTTATCGGTCCAAAATCCTTTAGCCTGATAGAAGTCTTCCACTCTTAGAAATAAAAATTCATGACATTTATAAGTGTTTCTGAGAAACACCGACTGTCTCGAACCACTAGTTTTGGCTTAACATTTCCAAAAGTCTTTTATGATAGGAACGCATCTGACCTAGCCGTTGTCACTGCCCAATCCTTAAGACTCTCAACTTAGGGCTCCTGGAGAACCATCATCTTCGATCTGATATCTCATCCAACTCCCCCAGAAATTGCGCACACCTCTACTCTATTGGCTATATATTACTTTTTCTTCACTTTATGTAGTAGTTATTAGTTATTACTCACAGATCATTTACTTATTCACATGTCAAGTACTATACCAACAGCAAGTACAAAGACTTCATTCCAAATATTTGGGACCGGCTATGTCATTTCATAGTGATCGTGTGTTCTGTTGGCTATCAATGTCAATTACTATATATTCTTACAGTATCAGGGGCAAAATCAGGTTCATTTGAAGTTTGAAAAACATATTTTTTAAAATATCCTAATCTTTATGTCAAGAAACATTATGTACTTTGCTTTGATGTGAATTCCGCACCTTTATTGCTATCAATTCTAAAACAGTTATAACTATATTAATCTTGTCTGTGGCCACTTGGTTTACTTTTGCATGTTTATCTTATACTAGAGGGTGTCTCCTGGCACGGTGTCAAGGTTGGTTGCATGTATCCTGGAAGATGTGGGTCCAATTCGTGGAAACCACCTCTCCATATGTATGGGGGTAAGGTTGTGTGCATCTTGGCCCTCCCTATACCCTACATAAGGGGATCCACTTTGCACTCTGATGCCTTTTTTTTTTTTTTTAATCTTGTACTAAGATCAGGAAGAATGGTACATCATAAGTGAATTATGTTAATTTTGTTACTGATTTAGTGGACAATGGTTGTTCTTACTGAAATACTGTTTAAAATTGATTTGGAAGATTAACAGCAGCTTGCTACTTGTTTTGCCTAGTTAACCATATGCTTTGTCTAGTACATCAACAAGAGGGTTGTCTTTATGGTGAACTGCGTATACATGTAAACATTAATTAGTAGTAATGTGTATTGTGGCAGATCTAATGATGATTGTGGAAGGAGAGGATTCACAGCATACAGTATTGATAATCAAAGAAAATGTGGAAGGTTTGATGGCGAACAACTTGTCTCACCAGGGGAAAAAATGAATTATAGTGCTGAAAGGGATTTTTATATTCAGGTATGATGAATTTGATGCAGCATGGAATGCGCTATATAAGAAGCGCTGGCCTGAGAATATCAAAAGGATGCAAACAACTAGCTCAGTGACATTGGAACATGGTGTTGAAATATGTAAATCTGTGAACCATAGTCCTGACTGGCTGCAGCTTTATTGGGAGGCGCACCTGCAAAAGTATGAGCATCTAATGAAATGAGTATAAGATATTTTCATCATTTTGATATGAGATTGTCTAATTGACAAAATGATGAACATATTCTGCTGTTCTATAAATGCAAATCATTTTAACTAGATTTACTTTCGAAAATGTAAAGCTGCTTAGATGAAGTTACCGAGAGAGCGTTGCTCCCTGCTTTTGATGGCCATATTAGTGGAGTAGAAGTCTCAGGTAAATTTATGTTACTTGTTCCCCCCTTTAATTCTTTCTATTTTTACCTAAACTTTCATTTGTTGCAATAAGTATCTTTATTTTATTTGTTATACCACCACCACCACCACCACCAAAAAAGAAAAAAAGAAACTGCGAAAACTATACTCGTAGGAAGAATCTGAAACCTATATGGAAACCGAGTTATTGAACCTTGATTTAAATGTCTATCAGTTATTATGTTAGAGATTTGCAGGCAGTTGAATAGCCAAAACGAGATTCTATTTCACCTAGTGCAATGTTCATATGCATTACTACTGTTTAATGCGCATTAGCTTTTCGTAAGTTCTTTCAAACAAAATAAGATGATGCCACAACGGAATGCCTTTGGTTGCCCTAAATGCAAAATATCAAGCACTTTATGAAGCACTTTATATATTCAGGCCTTTCTATGAATCCTACTGCTTGCATTTTAGTACGTAAGAGCACTCAGCCTTCCCATGCCAAACAAAATCTGAAGTTTAGTTGCATAGCTGTTAGACTAGAGTGCTCTCATGTACAAGTAAACTAGAAACTAACTCATATTTTGAAACTGAGAATTTATTAGTAGTGTAAATTCATAATTCAAGAAGTATTTTCTTTTGCCACTAAGAATTATAAATGATTTTGGAAATACATAACTGGAATCAGATGCATTACCTTTCTACCATAAAATATATCCTGCTAGGAAGCACAGATATGCTATTTTTTTACCGAATTGTACGCTATCCTTGTCTGCTGCGTATAAGACACTTCATGGACAATCCAAAATACAAGGTGACACCAAAATCAGTGGTATGTCCGTTTCATACACATTCTTATCTGTGCAACAAAGATGTCCAATTTAAAGTATCACCAAAATGGAAAGGCATAAGGGAGTTGGCTAGCGAAGGATTAACAGAAGGTATATATAAAGGAGGCCAGTACGGTCGAATTCACTGATGAATCTTTCTTTAAAAGGGAAATTTTATGTTGAGAGGAGCTCTCTGCAGTTATGGGACTAGCCTTGCCTCCATAGTGAGGCTGCAATATACTTCCTTAAAGTTAGTCAACCAGGATTTGAAATTTTAATGGCATGATTTGCAAATCTGGTGTTGTTGGATAACAATTTTGAAATGTACATTTCTAAACATCCGTTAATCAACTACGGTTATAAAATCATGATAGATGAAGTTCTAGAATCATGAAATGCTGCATCCTATTTCATTCTTTTATATTAGGACCTCACTTTAAGAGGGTACAGTTCTAAGGCCTCTCATATGTTTCTTTCAAGCCTCCCTCTACATTGACTCCTCTTCCCTCTTTACAGTAAACACCGTCATGTCTTGAGATCCTTCGCCTCCTACAATCCAGTTCTACACCATCAATGCCTCCATCAAGATCCTCCAATTAGGAGAAAGTCCTCCAATTCCGATGATGATGTCAATAAGATCATCCGCCCTTGTATCCAACACAAAGATCTGCCTTAGGAACCTTTTTATAGCTATGCCTTATCACCCTTTCAACCGATTATGGTGCTTCGGATGCATTTGATTTGAGACTCTAACATGACGCATGATCGATATTTATTTTGTTGAGCTGATGTTTATAACGTCTATCCTGAATAAGCTAACATTTATATATTCCGGGTGATAAAGGAGCTTTTTCTAGGAGTTTGTCTTTATTGGATGACTATATGAATTGCTTAGAGTTTGTTGGCTTGCATTACAATTTAGAACTGTGTCAGATGGTCAGAGTGATTATATTTCCTTTTGGAATTTCAGAACTATGGCCAACAAAAGTACATTGTGTGGATATTCTTGTCTGAATCATCCATGTCTAAACCTAGGTTGACAATGTGGTATTGATCTTCAGCAAGATATGCTCAATAGTTTTGGAGGTTCTGAATATCAGAATATCAAGTCTTGGCGCTTACTAAAGCTTTAAAGATGAAAAGTGAATGCAAAACCAACTCGAATACACTCATTTTAGCCACCTAAGGTAAGAACTTGGAAGTTTTGGACAATTTCAAAAACATGGAGAAGTTTCAATCATTTTTAAAATAAAATTGACCAATTCTGGGTTGTAACAGTCTCAAAAGTGGCCAAAACTTTCTAACATTAGTCTGATCCCAGATGCCCAATATTGATTTTGTTGTGCAGTTTCAATCTGCTCAGACTCAAGATACGATACAGCTGATATGTATAGGTACCAAATCTACCGACGAATTTTTGAGACCTTGGTCTAAACCAAGGTTTAAAATTTGGATGTTGCTGGTAATCAATATATATTGGATCTGACTCAAGATAAAGTGGTCTGAAACTGCTGGATAAATCAGAGCCAACTGATATGAGGTTCCAACTTCCAGTGTTAGATTCCAACTGATATGAGGTTCCATGGATAAATCGCATATTTAAGGATCATAAATGTATCACAAATTGGAACGCTCATACGGGAATGTGGTTCGTTGGGGTTAGGGTGTACCTGGTAACTATTCGGTATGTTTCTCTTTTTTACCCCTTCTTTTTAAGAATTTATGGGTTACTTATATAATTTAAAAGGACTGTAATAAATGGTGTTAGGTGCATTTCTGGTAAATGATGTAAATGTGCAGTGTTGGAAATTAAACAACTATTGAGACGGAAATTTCTGTGCAGCCTATCTTAAATCTCAATACAAGACTGCATGCTGCATAGGGAAGCTCCCACTGGCTTATTTAAGCCTTCATTCATTATCCAATTGTGAAACAAAGAGGATAATGTTACAGGTTATTTGTTGAGTCAGTAATGATAGTAGCATGAATATGTTATAAAGTTCCTATTTGTGAATTTTCATTCTATGTTGTGCAATTCTCAGAAATGGTACCTCCAGAAGGTCTTGTAAGGCATCTTAGTAGTAGTAATACTTCATTGTCACACCTTTCATCTTGGCTTCCCATTGTCATTTTGGCAGAGTTGTTTTGTTGTTTGATGCTTATTGTTGGTTTGAACTGTAAAGCGCTCTAGAACAAATTTCACAACTGCCAAAATACGATCATTAGTTGCTGCATATATTTCATTATTGATTTCAAAACTGGTTATTGTGAAACTATCTTGGTAATTGTTGAATAATGGGCTTTAACAGTAATGGAATAGGCCTTGTAGCATGTCGTACTTTTGGATCTTGTTGCTGTATGCCTAGCTGCTGGAAGTTCATCCATACTTTCTGGATGAATTTATTCTAGACTGTTACATATGCAATTGCGTACTTGCATTAAGTATTCTTTTTTGTTAACTAAAGATTTTGTTTGGTGCAGATAGCATTTTAAATTCAATTGGCTATACGGGGGGCAGAACTCATGACTATTCACGACTATCATATCATTGCAATAAGTTTGGGCAGTATGCGAGGTATTTAGCTTTCTAGTTTTTCCTGTGGAATTGTTGTCCAACAAACTCATTAGAAGTCAAGGCTCAACTATTCTTATGAAGCTATGTTGCACAGACACAAATACAAAATGACACGATGTGGACAGGGCAGTGTAAACAGAGCACCTTTTAGCTTGTCCTAATGTACTTTGGAGTGTCCGTGTTGTGTCTGATACACGTCAGACATTAACATAATATTGGAGTGTGTATTTACTAGGGCACGTCTAATCGTCTGTGTAGGTGGAAGAATCAGCATTGGACAACATTTTGCACTATTGTTATGTTATAGTAGCTTCAATTTGATTCTCAGTGATCAAACTTGTTCCGTTTGGGAGGAGAAAGATCAGGAAGGTTCCTTCTTTTCAATATTATACATTAAACCTTTTTCTAGGTTGAACTTGCACAAGGTTCTGAACGGCGGTAGGCGAAGGTTCCTTAGAATCTAGGTGCTTTAATACTTTTCAATATTATACATTAAACCTTTTTCTAGGCCGAACTCACACAAGGTTCTAAACGGCGGTAGACGGGTGCGCGGCGGAGAGAGTCCACATACCGCCTAGGCACCGTGTAGAGATTGATTGATATGTTTTATTGATAATCTCATAGGCTTTATATAGCCTTTACATCATGGAATATCCAATGGAATATCCTGTGGCATATTCTGGCATCCCAAATATGTCCTCAGGATATTCCCATATTAAATATAACATATTCTCTTACTAAATATATCAACACTCCCCCTTAAGATGGGCGAAAGATATTCACTAAGCCCATCTTGTCTCAACCTCTCATCATGCTGATAGAGGTAAGCCCCTTGGTCAGTTCGTCTGCTACTTGATCTTTGGTTGGAACGTAGTCCAGCTCTAGTAGTCCTTTATCAAGCTTTTCTTTGATGAAGAATCTGTCAATCTCGATATGCTTGGTCCTGTCATGCTGCACTGGATTGTTGGCAATACTAATAGCTGACTGGTTGTCACACCATAGCTTCATCTTGGCTCCCTGGTCCAGCTTTAACTCCGTCAGCATATTCTTCAACCACAATAGCTCTGTGACTCCCAAGGCCATAGCTCTATACTCTGCTTCAGCTGTTGATCTAGCCACCACTGACTGCTTCTTACTCCTCCAAGAGACCAAGTTGCCTCCTACAAATATGCAGTACCCTGATGTGGATCTCCTGTCGTCAGCACAGCTAGCCAGTCAGAATCATAATAGCCCTCGATGCTCACGTGATTATTTTTTCTGAAAATCAGTCCCTTTCCGGGGGCTCCCTTCAAGTACCTCAGAATTTGGTACACTGCGTCCATATGACCCTTTCGGGGGTCATGTATGTAGTGGCTCACTACGCTGACCGCAAAGCTGATATCAAGTCGAGTGTGGCTCAAGTAGATCAACTTGTCCACCAATCTCTGATATCTATCCCGGTCAACTGGTTCTCCAGCTTCAGCATCTAGTTTGAACTTCTGGTCTATCGGTGTCGTAGCTGGTTTGCATCCCATCATCCCTGTTTCCGTAAGCAGGTCCAGTGCGTACTTCCTTTGAGAAAGAACTATTCTTTCTGTATCTCGAGCAATTTCAATCCCAATGAACTATCGAAGAGGGCCAAGATCCTTCACCTCGAACTCCTTGCCAAGCTTTCCTTTGAGTTGGGCGATCTCCTGCTCATCATCGCCTGTGATAATCATATCATCTACATATACAGTAAGCATGGTGATGTGGCCTCCTATCACGCCCCAGAACCAGAATACTGGGGAGCGGGGGCGGACATAGCCAGCTACGTATATTGAAATAGAATACATCTCAACTATACGGTCACGGCTGTCTAGATATGAGGGTTTACTACAAGCCAACAGTCTCTTAAGGTCAAGCCTATTGTCTCAATCTCAAGCAAGTAATATAGTTACAAGATGTTTGACCACCAATATACAATAAAAGGCGTCCCAAATATTACATATCAGCTGATCATGAAGCTAGTCGTACAAAATGCTAGGACTAGCAAGAGTTAAGTCATACATGATCAACCCTAGGATTTGTTAATCATGTTTACAGCCCGTAGGCAGACAGTAAGTAAATGTGCATCGAGCTAACATGTGCTCGTCGGCTAAACGCCTCAAAAGAATAATTTTACAATAGAGTGAGCGAAACAAAATGGAAAACCCACTCGTAGCCCGGGTTCCTTCTAGTCGCCACCATCGGGCTGGAGGTTCGGTAGATCCTCGGGTGCTGCTCCGAAATCTGGCCACACAAAACCAGCTGGGTCAAACCCCAGAAAGAGCAAGTGCCACAAAGGAGGCCACGAAATAAGAACAAAACCAGCATATCAGAACATAATAAATTGGAAGAAAAGTACAAGTAATAAAGTACAGCAGGACAATAAACGACTAGGGACATGGAACCATTCCGGGAGCCAAATTACAACACATAAACCAAACAAGGACCGGAGTTGTAACCCTTCGTCTGAATAGCTTCTGTCTCTACCCATTTATTGTTAAGATAAGTAAAACAATCATGTTCAGGAGGACCAGGTACTGGGACTAGACAAGACTTAGACAGGGCTAGACAACATCCATTCACAGGCGGCCAAGCAAATACTACGGCTTACTACTTTAACTAACTAGGGTTATCACAAGCCTAATTACTAACAAGATGCAAGTGAGAATTTCTCAGTCCCAAGCCCTGCAGACCATCCAGTTATCCTTCCGCGGGTTGAGAGTATGGTTGGGTACATCGCCCGGGAGACGATATACCCTTAGGTGACTTAGAGGGTGCAACACATGACAGTGCGCTGGAAATGTGCTCTACTCGTCGGCAAGCTACAAGTCCAATTAAGAGCGCCCAGATAACGAGATTGCATGTGACTGGAAATTCTCCATGAACTATAGTTTGATCTAGTCATTAGCCTAATCCATATTCAGTATGAATCCCTGACCGTGGGAACCAGGGAGTCACGTCCTAGACATGATGCAAGACAAGACAAGTGGATTGCACAAGCAAGCAAGCAAGAACACCCACGGTGTCAAGTTGATTATACGAGTCAAGTTAGCCGTCGCAACATCATCAAGATAAATCATGTCAGGGTACTTGTCAGGAGTGCGCCACGACGGGCCACTATCATGTCAGGTTGGTTATGTCAGGAGTGCACCACTACGGGTCACTGTCGTGTTATGCTAGTTCCTTGTTATACCATGCCATGTACAATAGTCATTCCAAACATATTAAGTAAAATCAAGTTCATGACAAAAGGCGTAAGGATATAAAATGGGCGTAAAATATCTAATAAAATATCAATATACAGGGCTATAGAAGAGCCAAGCTTAAGGAAAAATAAAACCAATACTCCAAGAGCCAATGGTTTGCGCAAGGGGTCAGGGGTTGGATTGCGCAGGGTGTCAGCTGCGCAGGGTGCCAAGTGCGCAGGGGCACAGGGCGCAGGGGCAGATGGCGCATGGGCCAAGTGCGCAGGAGTCAAGTGCGCCAGGGGCCAACTGCGCAGGAGTGAGCTATGCAGGGGTATAGGTGGCGCATGAGCGGACTGCGCAGGAGTGAACTGCGCAGGGGTATAGGTGGCGCAGGAGCGGACTGCGCAGGGATGAACTGCGCAGGGGTGAAGTGCGCAGGAATGGTTGGCGCATGAGGCTGAGCGCAGTTCGCCAAGGGGCAAGCAGCGCGGTCGGTGCTGCGCTAAAGAGCGCAGGCCGAGAGGGGGAGGTGCGCAGTCCAGCACTGCGCTAAAGAGCGCAGGCTGCAGTCTGCTACTCCAGGCCGAGAAGAACACCAAGAACACAAAGAATTCAAATTTTCATATCTTTGTCAAATCAAAGCCAAATCTAGATTTTCAAAGTTCTAACTTGAGTAAAATTGAATTCTCTTCCACATGGAAGCATCAAAACCCACAAAAATCCAACCAAAATAGATCAAAACCATGTAAATCCGAAAATAGAGAAACTTAGATCTAGAACAAGGAGACTCCAAATCATAAAATGTCAAGCACTAATGTTGATTATCATGGCCTAATCTAGCTAATGAACAAATAAAATGTGGTTCTCATGTGGTGGCAAGGTGCACTTGCCTATGGGTGGAGTGTTGTGTAGAGGAAGAAAGAAGAAGAAATTAATGGAGGAAAGTAATGAAGAGAGAGAGTGTTAGGTGGGGATAATAAAGAGGGTGGGTTGTGGTGGAATGAGGGTTGAACATAGGCTAAGGTGTTCCAATGCATGTTAAACCAAACCAAACCAAATCAAACCAATTCTCCTCCACAAAATAAACCAAGCCAGGTAAAACCCAATTACGAGAACCAAAATTTGCAAGTCAAGCCAAAATACAATTACAGGCCAGAATCTGAGAAAACAAAATACAGGTCCAAGATACATGCAGGCTTGATCAAAATACGTATTCCGAGATATGGGTGTTACACCTCCACTTCGTCTGAAGAAGACAGTATGATCAACATTGATCTGCTGATATCCTATCCCTATCATTGCTCTCCTGAACCTGTCAAACCATGCTCGAGGGGACTGCTTCAGTCCATAGAGGGACTTCTTCAGTCTGCAGACCTTGCCTTCTGTCTGTTTGGTGCCAAATCCTGGTGGTATCTCCATGTACACCTCCTCCACTAGATCCCCATGAAGAAATGCATTCTTCACATCCAGTTGGTGTAGCTTCCACCCTCCATTGGCTGCCAGGTAGTTCAAGGTTCTGACAGTGCTCATCTTCGCCACTGGTGCAAAGGTCTCGTCATAGTCGATGCCGTACGTCTGACTGTATCCTTTTGCCACCAGTCGAGCTTTGTAGCGCTCAACATGTCCATCTGGATTCTGCTTCACAGTGAAAACCTATTTGCATCCGACTGCTCTTTTCCCTTCTGGCAGGCTCACCAGCTCCCAAATGTGGTTCTTCTCAAGAGCTTCCAACTCCTCGTGCATCGCCGCTTTCCACTTTGGATCGTTCTTGGCAACCTGACAATTGTTAGGTACAGTAATACTATCCAAAGATGCTATAAATGCTCCATGAGAAGAAGATATATGATCATAAGAAACAAACTTAGCAAGATCCCAACCATATCTGTCCGGAGGATTTTCCGTATTACTGCGAGTAGTCCTTCGTATAGATAGTGGTGTAGAAGAAGTAGGATGAATGATATCACCTGAGGAGGATGGTGGTGTAGGTGTCTCAGGAGAAGGGACAGATGCAGGTAAGGGACTTAGCACTGGCACTGGTCCTGCAGTTTGCTTCTTTCTCCTGCTGTAGGTAAGTAACTCCCCCTGAGCCATAGGCCTAACACTTCTCATCTTCTAGAGCTGTCAGGATGGGCCGGCGGGGCCGGCCGGCCCATAACCCACCATAACCCACTATTTAGCGGGGCGGGACGGGCCAACCCACTATTTGAACGGGCCTGAAAATCCTAGCCCAGCCCAACCCGCCGGCGGTCCGCAGGCCAGGCGGGCCAGCCCGCCTGTGGTGCTGTCAACATTTGTCAGCTATCCAATGTACTTATTACATATAAGCCAGGCTACACGTTGAACTTGGATGCATTTGCCTCCATATTATAAATATATAATATGGAGTGTTCTGGATGTACTTATTAAGCCTTCATATTATATATAACTTGGATGCATTTGCCTCCAGAACACTCCATATTATATCCGATGTACTTATTAAGCCTTCATATTATATATATTTATATCACTGCTTCAGCAATCAGCCTTCCTATTATATATATTTATATCATATAAGTATTACTTAATATACTTATTACACATTTACATTTTAGTATTTTACACAACAGCAGCAAGCCAGCGGGCTAGCCCGCCCCGCCCAAGCCCGCGGCCCGCACGGGCCAACCCACCGAAGCCCCCTGCGAAACGGGCCTCTAAATGTATAGCCCAACCCACCTTTTTTATTGGCGTGGCGGGCCGGCCCAACGGGCCTGGCCCGTTTTGACAGTTCTATCATCTCCTTCCCCTGTTCCGCTTCACTTTCATGTTCCTCCTCAACCATGTCTCTATGCCAAACTTCTAAATCGGTTACCACCAAGTCCATCTCCTCCTCTCGCCTTATACTGGTAGTATTAGGCATGTTGTGCGAAGTTCCCTCCTAGCGGTAATATGGCTCATCCTCCTGGAAGTGGACATCCATACTAACAAATTTCTTCTTCTCTACTGGACTCCAGCACACATACCCCTTCTGAGTCGCTGAGTAGCCTACGAAGATGCACTTGACCGCTCTAGGGTCAAGTTTTTCAACTAATGGTCTGTTGTCCTTCACAAAACACACACCCGAACACCTTCAGTGGAAGTATCCCACTATTATTGCCTTGTAATACTTCACATGGAGACTTCCATCCCAGGACTTTTGAGGGCATCCTGTTGATAAGTTGAGCTGCTGTCAACACTGCATGCCCCCATAGATTTTGTGGGACATTTATGTCGATCATCATACTTCTTGCGGTCTCCAGAAGGTGTCTGTTCTTCCTTTTTGCTACTCCATTTTGTGCTGGTATGTATGCACAAGTGGTCTAATGCTGTATGCCGTGTGCTGACAAGTACTCTGCAAGCGTCCTGTTGGTATACTCCGTGCCATTGTCAGACCTCAGCACCTTCACCACTGTATTGTACCGAGTCTGGACATGCTTATGAAAGTTCCGAAAACAAGCAAATACATCACTCTTGTTTTTCATTAAATACAGCCAGGTGACACGAGATGCACAATCAAAAAAGGAAACAAAGTACTTATACCCATTCATAGTGTTAGTAGCACATGGACCCCAAACATCAAAATGTACTACCTCAAAAGCAAAAGAGCTCTTATGACCAGTGCCAACATATGAGCTGCTAGTAAGTTTCCCTAACTCGTATGCATCACATACTAATTTCTGTTTATTTGATTTTGCATACATCTCTGGATACAACTTAGAGTATCAAAGAAAGAATGTCCCATCCTCCTATGATGAAGTATCAAAGTATCTTCAGTCCTCTGCTGCAGCTCTCCCATTCCAGCCTTCTCTGCCATAGATACCAATGCTGAGTCCAGTCCTTCTCGATCTAGGTACCACAGTCCCTCATGCCAGGTGCCAGTCCCAAGTCTTCGTGCCGTCCCTTTCTCCTGGAAGATCACCTTAGGAATATCAAAAGAAACAATGCATTTCAGTTGGAGAATTATAGAACTAATAGACAAGAGACTGACTGAAAATGATGGAGCATGTAACACATTGAATAATCTTACTGAACCTGTACAATTAACAGTACCCTTACCGACCACTGGTTGGAAAGTGCCATCTGCAGTCTGAATGGTGTCTGCTGATGCTAGGTAAGTGTATGAAGAAAACTCACTAGCGTTTCCGGTCACATGTCGAGATGCTCCTGAGTCGATAATCCAGTCTGACGTTTTAAGGGAAGACATAGATGCAAGAGCGAGTGACTCGTCAGTACCTTCTGATGGGTGGGCATACATAGCGGCGTTGCCTCCAACGAAGAATGTGGTGGATGTCTCTCATTCGGTGGACTCTCTCTGCTTTCTCTCCAGCAGGTCCGGCAGTGTCTGATCCTCCTCAGTAAAGTTGCCACCAGCTCCTCCATTCCCTTCTGCTACCAGCAGGTTTGCCCGATAACCTCCTCGGCCGTCTCGTCGGCCTCCTCGACCATGACCACGTCCACCATATCCTCGTCCACGTCCACCACCTGTCTCCCTCCTTAGGTGGTTTGGTACAAGCATACCGATGATGGTCCATCTCCCCGCAGTTGTAGCACTGCCGATTGTGTTGCCAGAGCTCTCCCTTGGGTCCTGTGTCGCCCGAGCTAGTAATCGCTAGTGCTGACTTTGCTTCGGGGGGACCAGCTGTCCCCGCCTGTAGTCTGATGCGCGTCTCCTCCTGGATCATGGCTGAGATAGCCTCCTCGAGACTAGGAATCTCTGGTTGTGCGAGGAGTAAAGCTGTCCTCTGTGCGAATGCAGTATTCAGCTCTTTGAGGAATTTCATCGTCCTCTCCTGCAGACACACGTCTCTCCTTGCACTTTGGGTCCCCGCAGCTTGTCCGTTTTGAGGAGTGATTATAATCCAGCCAGAGACGTTCCAACTCTGTGGCGTACTCCTGCACTGTCTTCTCTCCCTATACAGTGTCGTCGATCTCTCCTTTTATCTGGAAGATCTGTAAGTTGTTCCCCACACCATCATAGGTTCTTCTCAGCTTCTCCCACACGTCTTTTACCATCTCAATTCCATCTACTGTGGAGGCAATGGACTGGACTAATGAATTGAGAAACCAGATGTAAATCACCATATGAGTGGATTTTCACTCGTCGCGTCCTGTCGAGCCCTCGTCAGCATTTATAGCTCTGATACCATGTAGAGATTGATTGATATGTTTTATTGATAATCTCATAGGCTTTATATAGCCTTTACATCATGGGATATTCAATGGAATATTCTGTGACATATTCTGGCATCCCAAATATGTCCTCAGGATATTCGCATACTAAATATAACATATTCTCTTACTAAATATATCAACACACCGCCTACGCGGTTGATACATTTTGGACACTTTTTACTATTTTATCAAAAAAAAATTCATAATCTGCATATTTTAAGACTGTTCCATGCATAACTAAGTTGTAGAAGGAAGATTTATGAACTCTTAGATGTTGTGTTCGGATTACCTTATGACTATGCCTTGTGCGATCGCAACCTAGGTTCGGACGGCATCACGTCCGGGGGACGACTATCGATTCTTCGGAATCGAGACGTGACACCGCCTACTGCCTAGGCGACCGCCTCAACTGCCATTTAGAACACTGAACTCACGCGGTGAAAGTTACTCAAAGTTTTCCGCACTCTAGTTTCTAGCTCATAGTATCTTTTATCATATGATCAACCAGCCAGAAGGACAAAGATTTAAAACTAATAATATTTATTTATCCTTCTCAAAACTAAGAAAGGTGGTGGTTTCATCTAATGAAGACATCAAGAGGGATGTGAAGCATTATATCTGACTACCTGTGTTACATGTAACAAAACAAGTTTGATCAGTGAGAATCAAATTGAGCAATGATGAATTTGGAAACTATTACTATGCCCACGATTAACTGTATGAGCTAATCTGTGTTATTATTTCTTGTAGCGTTTAAAAAGAATTCAGATGTGCTCATATTTGATACTTCTGAGTACAGTTGGACAAGTTTGATAATATCGTATCAAGTTTTAAGCAGACAAAGAAAAGGATTCTTTGAACCATGAGATCATAACTGTAACGTAACATGCTTCAGGCTTAACTTATTTGGAAGTAAAGAAATATAAGCTTGCTTCTCACAAGTTTTTGGCAATAAGTATTGAAGCTGGAACAGAGTAATTATTTCTCATGAAAGCATTGTCACTTAAGCATTGTCACTTATGCTGCATTTCTCCATGGTATGATACCCTTACCCCTTACATTCTTCCAATGTCGGATTTGCATACAAAATGATGATCTGCACCGTTCTGATGATCTTCAAGTTCTAAAACATGCGAGTAATTTTTCTGTGATTTAGAGAAGTCCAACCCATTGATCAAGTGGTCTTGTTTTTTCTATTGTTCGAAATTGTTGAAATGAGACTCACTTGATCCATGTGTTGGAATTATTTAAATCTAAGGAAAATTAACTCATAGATGTTCTAGAACATGGAGATCAGGATGAACGGAGCAGATCACCTGGAAGACAATGTGCATTTTTAAATATGCAGCTGGTGTGCAACCAACCAGTTCCCTTCACTTACTCACACACACACACACACACAATGTATTACTATTTGTAATTGTAAGATGTACATGTACTGTTACCAATGTGTATATTTTACATTCTTAGAAGGCACATGGTATTAAAATTGATCCTTATCTTGCAGATGTCTTAGGCTTGAAAGTGTGTTCTGTGTTGCTGAAACCTGTGTAAGTATGAAAGTAGCTACTGAAAGTACATTCTATTTAACATTTTACTTGTGATTGGCCCAAACATTGAGTTTATAGTGTCAGCAAAATATGTTCTGTAATTTTGGTTATGGTATATGGTCTTTCTTCTAAATTGTTATTGACCTAAACATTGAGTTTATATAAAATTATAGTGTCACCAAAACAAATTTGGCAACTATTTAAGGTTGTGTAACATGGTGTTTTGTTGGCAAAGTTGGTCATTATGTGGTAAACAACTTCCAACAACAACAAAGTCTTTATCCCAATCTTTTGGGTCTATTTGAATCATTTTCTCCTATTCAGCCTATGTTGGGAGCTATGTCGTTTGTAACATTACCGTAAGTCTATATCCTTCTCTGCAACATTACGTAAAGTTCGTTTATGCCTACTCTTAATTCTAGATGCTCCTTTAACTAATATATTATCGCTTCTTCAAACCAGTGTATCTATTAGTTTATATTGCACATGTCCAAACCTATGTTGTTACGGGCGACGCCTAGGCGCGCCCGATTTGTGTACAACGCCTCGACCGGGGGAATTCACGTCAGGGTTCAGCGATGGGCGCCTAGGCGCGCCTGGGCGGGCGCCTAGGTCCGCCCAGTGGAAGTCGTAGTCGGGCGCCCAGGCGGTGGGCTCCATGGGCTTTATGGGCTTAATTTTTTTTTTTTTGGGTTTTTTTTAGGGTTTGCTTGCAGGTTTGGGCGCCCATTGCTGCTGCTGCTGTTGACCTTCCAGCAAAGAAGCAAAGAAAGGAAAAAAAAAACAAAGAAGCAAAGAAGTGCTCGCCTGCTCGGCTGCTAGTGCTCGCCTGCTCGGCTGCTCCGACGTCCTCCGACAGGTATTCTTCTTCTCCTTCCTCTTCTTCTCCTTCGTCCTCTTCTTCTCCTTCCTCTTATTTTCCTTCGTTCTCTCCATCTTTTTCTTTTCCTTCGTTCTCGGCTGCTCGATCTGCTCGGCTGTTTTTTTTTTCGTTTCTGCTCGGCTGCTCGAGCTGACCGCTATTGCTGCTACTGTTTTTTTTTTCTGTGGTTTCGTTTTGTTTTTCTGTGGTTTTGATCTGTGGCTGATTTTTTTTTTCTGTGGTTTTGTTTTTTTTCGTTTTGTTTTTTTTTCTGCTGGTGGTGATATATTTTTCTGTGGTTTTGATCTGTGGCTAATTTTTTTTTTTTGGTGCTGGTGATATATTTCTCCTATTGGATTGCTGCTGAATTTTTTTTCGTTTTTTTTTTCAGAATTTGAATGTCTTCTAGTGGTTCCACTCGTTTGAAACCATTAAAAGATCCCGGATGGGATTATGGACAACTATTGCTCAATGATAAGAATAGCGTGAAGTGTGATTTGTGCCAAGTAATAACAAAGGGAGGAATTAATAGGCACAAACAACATCTTGCGGGTGGTTATCCAGATGTTAAAGTGTGCTCCAAAGTAACTAAAGATATCCAAGAAATAATCAGAAATTATATAGCTGAACAAAAGTTGAAGAAGGAAGAAAGAGAGAGGATAAAACATGCTTCAATAGGAGGGATTAATATATTTGAAGGTGTTAGTAGTACTAGTACACAAGCAAATAGAAATAATGAAGAGGTTGAAGCATTGGGAAGTTGTCGTCTAAGCTCAAGTGGTGGTACTACTAGTAATTTGGCTCCTAAAGGGCCCAAGAAACATGGTCCCCTTGATAGCATGTTCCCCCCAAATTTTGATAAACTTGTGCAAAAGCCCCTTGATAATGTTCACAGGGAGAGGGCTAGAAACAACACCTGTGATTACATTGCTGATTTCTTTTATGAAAATGGGCTTTCTTTTAATGTAGCAAAGAGTTCTAGTTTTACTAGAATGCTTGCAGCAGTTGGACAGTTCGGTGAAGGTCTAAAACCTCCATCATACCATGAGCTGAGGGTTACAATTTTATAGAAGAAGGTGCAAGCTATGAAGGAGTGGATAGACTCATTTAAAGTCCATTGGAAGATTTATGGGTGTTCTATTATGACAGATTGGTGGACAGATGGAAGGGGCAGAACACTCATAAATTTTTTAGTGAACTGTCCTAAAGGAACAGTTTTTCTGAAATCAATGGATGGTTCCGAATTTGTCAAAGATGCAAAACTTATTCTTGGAATGTTGAAAGAAGTCATTGAAGAAGTTGGTGAGGATAATGTTGTACAAGTAAGCTCATTATCCTAACATTCTTTCTGAATTGTAATGTTAATTTATTATATAATCATTAAATAAGTTTTGAATCATTTTTTTTCTTATGTAGGTTATTACAGATAATGCATCAAACTACAAACTTGCTGGAAAATGGTTGATGGAAGATAAGAACATATTTTGGACTCCATGTGCAGCCCATTGTGTTAATTTGATTTGTCAAGAAATTGCTGCTCATCCAAAGGTGGATGCAGTTGTGAAGGAATGTAGGACAATTTCGGTATTTATGTACAATCATACCAATGTTCTACATATGATTAGAAGATTCACTGGTAATAGAGATTTATTGAGGTCCGCAGTTACTAGATTTGCTACCAGTTTCTTGTCAATGGAAAGCATTTTTAATCAGAAGGTGGGTCTACGGACAATGATACATTCAGAGGATTGGACGAAGAGCAAATGGGTGACAACAACTGACGGAAAGAGGGTGGCCAAGATAATTAAGAAGTCCTCATTTTGGAACAGGTTAGTAGATAATATTTGTTCTATCAATAATTTGATCTTTTTGAGTTTTGACAAGGTTTGATTCTAATTTGTTCTATTATAAATATAACAGGTTGCACTTTGCTTTAAAAGTGCTTGCTGCGTTGGTGGATGTTATTCGATTGGTGGACATGGAAGAAAAGCCTGCATGGGCTATATTTATCATGCAATGGAGGACTGCAGAAGAAGATAACATCCAATTTGGGGGAGAGTGACAATGGATTCTTGAATGAAGTGTTGATGATTGTTGATCATCGATGGGTTGATCAACTCCATCAACCTTTGCATGCAGCTGGCTATTATCTTAACCCTAGCATTTATTTTATTAATCAAGGAGAAAGGGATTCAGATTTGGAAAGCAATAGTGCAATCAAAAGGGGCCTATTTGATGCAATCAAGAAGCTGGTTTCAGATGTAGACAGACGTGACAAAATTATTGATCAACTATCAGTTTATCGGACAGCTAGAGGCATGATAGGTGACCCAATAGCTGTAAGAAAAAGAACAACATCAGCTCCAGTTGAGTGGTGGATTACTTGGGGAAGTGAAGTGCCAGAACTTCAAAATTTTGCAAAAAGAGTACTTGGTCTTACTTGTGCTGCATCTCCATGTGAAAGAAATTGGAGTTCATTTAGCAATGTAAGTCAAATTATTATTCTAGTAGGTAATATATAATTTTTGATAATTAATTCTTTCATTTTCTGAATATCAGCTACATTCCAAGAAGAGGAACAGGCTAGAGCATCAGAAGTTGAATGATCTTGTGTTTGTCCAATACAATACCAAATTGAACGCTCATTATTTGGACCGGACTAGCTTGGCGGGAAGAGATACGGATCCAATTGTTTTGAAGGATATGGAAGAGTGTGATGAATGGCTTGTTCCTTATGATGCGGCCAATGATCGTGTAGGTGACACTGATCTTACATATGGACTTGTTGAAGAGGCCGAAGGAAATGAGGAGCACGGTCCTAGGACGAGCACGAGGACATACAAAAGGAGGAGAACACAACAACAACAACAACAACAACAACAACAAAGCCAAAGGAGGGGAAAGGGAATTCGTAGTGTTGACCAAGATTCAGAATCTGAAGATGATGAAGAAACATCCAATGAAGAGGAAAACTCTAATGATGATGGGCCTCAATCTGCTGCAGAAGAGGATTTAGACTTTTAGATATTAGAATTGTGTGTTTTGTGTTATTGGGTTAACCATTAACTTAAGTTGGAACTTTGAAGACTTTCTTGTGTTACTTTATTAATTATGAATGCTTGTTGAACTTATTAGTTATCAATTATTGCTACTATTGTTGCTTGCTTGCTTGCTTATTGCTTCTTGCTATCACGATATCATCAAGTGTTATATTGACATGTTGTATGCATATATTTACTCAAGATATGTTCTCAAATTGTATTTAACCGTTATATTTTTCTAATGATTATTCAGGATAGTTGCAGACTTGCAGTGAAGAAAAGATGGATCAAGAAAAAAAAAAAAAGCATGAGGTAATATTTACATTGCTTGCAATAATTGTATAAACTCAAAGTCAATTACATTTGCTTCATTGCTTGCAATATTTGCTTTAGCCTTTACATTAATAGTACAAATATAATGTTTACAATTTACAATGCTTCACATTTGCTTGCAAAATTCTGCTACACACAGGAAAAACAATTTATATTTACAATTGTATAATGTTTACAATTTACAATGCTTCACATTTGCTTGCAAGTCTGCCTCTGTAAGTCCACATTATATCTTTGCACAAGTATTTGCCAGTAGCACAACAATTTATATTTCCCAGTAGGCCACATTATGTCTTTGCACAAGTCTGCCTCTGTAAGTCCAACAAACCAAACACCTGCATGGTGATGTATATATGTAGACATTGGTTAGGAACTCTTAGAATCCTAAATGCATTCTGCTTCACAATTGTATGATGTTTACAATTTACAATGCAAAAAAGTCTGGGCGGGCGCCTAGGCGACGCCTAGGCGAGGCGGGCAGGGTCTCGCCTCGCCTCGCCTACCGCCCAGTACAACATAGGTCCAAACCACTCGAGATGATTTCACATTTTGTTCTTGAAAGTTTGGATGAAGAAATGTAGGTTTAGAAAAAGTAATTTAGTTTCTTCTGAATTATTGAATCAAATGGAAAACTAGAATATATAGGGAGACATGACAGCACATCTGTCATTGAATCCTTTGATTCTAGTAACAAAATAAACAACCTTGGTTCTGTTACAACATATTTTGTTACAACAGAAAAACAACATATTCTATTACAACGGAAAAGTAAATGTGTTACAATAGAAAAGTAGAAAAATAGAAGAAAAAAAATATTGTTTCTCCTCATAACTATTCGACACTTCCCCTCAAGTTGGTGCATAAATATCTATCATGTCGAACTTGCTGACGAGACTCATATTTAGGTACCCTTTGTGAGAATATCAGCTATATGTGGTGGTGTTGGTACGAATGGCATACAAATAGCTCATGCTTCAAGCTTCTCCTAAGTGTCTGTGAACTTCAACGTGCTTTGTATAGTCATGTTGGACTGGATTATGTGTAATGCTAATCGCTGCCTTGTTATCATATTACAACTTCACAGGCATGGTCACATATGTATTTAGCTCCTTTAAAACCTGTCTCAACCACAATAATTCACACACTCCATGGGCCATCGATATGTATTCTACTTCTGCACTACTTCGAGCATCTATACTTTGTTTCTTGCTTCTCCAGGTTACTAAGTTTTTCCACACATAAGTACAATATCCTAATGTTGATTTCCTATCTGTAACTGGACCTGCCCAGTCTGCATCTATATACGCCTTAATACTTTGTTGTTCATTCTTTTTGAAGAATAAATCATTTCTTGGAATACTTTGCAAATATCTCAAACTTTGGTATATAACTTCAAGCTGTTCTTCATGTGGAGAATGCATGAACTGACTTATAACTCTTACTGCAAACGTGATATCATTTCGCGTGTGTGACAAGTAGATCAGCTTCCTAACGAGCTTTTGGTACCGTGATGTGTCCACTAGATTACCTTTGGAATTTTCAAGTTTCTAATTTGGATAAATTGGAGTATCTGCAGGACGACATCCACTCATTCCAGTTTCTTTGAGAATATCAATGACATACTTCTTTGTGATACTTAAATTCTTTTTTTTATCGAGCTACTTTCATTACAAGAAAGTAGCTTAGCGGATCCAGGTCTTTGATTTCAGACTCTGAGCCAAGATATATTTTGGTCGTTCCATTTCGGCCATATCATCTTCTATCAGAATAATATCGACAACATAATTTATGAGTACAATTATCTTCCCATTGGATGAAGTTTTTATGAACATAGTGTGATTGGTCCGTCCCTATATATAGTCTTGGCTCTTCATTGAATGGGTGAACATAGTGGAAAATTTTGACAATGAGAAACTTTGTTGAAGGATATTTAAGGGTGTTTGAAATTTAAAATCTTTATAAGCATTCGATTTATAAGATATGTAGTTATTAGAATTGCTTCACCCGTAGATACTTAGGAATTTTATTAGTGAATACCACTCCCCTATCAACTTCTAGAAGGTGTTTGTTTTTTTCGCTCAACCACTCCATTTTGTTGGGGTGTGTCAATGCAAGAACTTTGATACCATACCCTTTTGTAAGAAAAAATTGCCTAAAGACCTTGATAAAATATTCTTTGCCATTGTCACTCATGGAAATCTGTATCTTTTCTTGAAACTGTGTTTCCACCATTTTGTAAAAAAATTGAGAACTTTTTCGACGTCAGACTTGTCTCTTAGCAAATATACCCAACTTACTCTTGTGTGATCATCAATGAAAGTAACAAATCATATTTTTTTCCGAGCTTGTTGAAATCCTAGAAGGTCCTCATACATTTATGTGGATTAAAGTAAATGGTTTTGATGCTTGGTAATTTTTGTTTGCTTTGGGGGGTGAGGGGGGGGGGAGGCGATGATGTTTGGCAAACTCACAAAACTCACATTGAAATGAAGATGGGTTGTTGTTTGTAAATAACTCTGGAAACAAATGTAGGTAATAAAAACTTGGATGTCCTAATCTATAATGCCATTGTATAACATTATTTATCAACAGAAATAGAATTTAAACTGGTACTTTGAACTTGTTTCTTACTTTGGTTCCATCTTCAAAGATAGAGAGACCTCCACTTTCTCTAGCAAGGCCAATCATCCTCCCAAGACCAGTTCCTGAAATTCACACCGGGAGTGTTAGAAGTACATTGGAGATTATTAGTTAATTTGGTAATTGACAAAAGATTACAGAACAGTTTAGGCACATAAAGGATATTATGCAGGGTTAAGGAAGAAGATATAACAATAGAACCTACTCTAACAAGAGTGATTTATCTACAATTTTGATGTTTTTCGTTCCTTGCACACAGATTGTAAGTAGAAAAAGATTGAAACGTGTCATATGATCAGTTGCTCAAGAGTCAATCATCCAAGAATTATTTAGAAAATTGACACTAAAAGAACAATAATGAAGTTACGTTTCTGAGCCAAAGAACAAGAATTGTTTACAGAGATTTGTAGACATCATAAAAGCTTGTACAAGTGCTCTAGCCATTCCTTTGTGAATGTAGACGCTTCTGAGTTGACTTGTTGCCCTTGACTTTCTTTATTTTCCCGGCTTCTTCCAATTTGCAGGCATTCTATTAGGATACTTCTCTAATACGAGAAGCTTCAGCCTGCCTTCTTTGCCTCCTTTTGAGAGGATGCTCCAACTTGAACGAGCTCTTCACCGTCGTAACCGATTGATCGGTATTTCATCCTTCAACAACAGTACTACATGTTTTCTTTGTGCTATTGCTTATTGCACACATCACACCATGAATCTGATACCATAAAAGTTTAGAAGAAATGTAAGTTTAGAAGAAGTATTTTAGTTTCTTCCATATTATTGAATCAAATGAAAAACTAGAATATACAGGGAGACATGATGACAACACATATGTTAGTAACATAAAAACAGTTCTTGATTCTGTTGCAACATATTCTGTTACAACAAAAAAGTAACATATTCTATTCCAACAGAAAAGTAAATATGTAAGCACATAAAAGTAGAAAAACAGAAGAAAAAAAAATATTGTTTCTCCTCCTAAATATCCGACTTGTTGTACATTTTAGGTGATTTCATCCATATCTAAGAAGTTCTCAAGTTCACAGTATTCAAATACCTGAAAGAAACTGTCACAAACAGGTTCTTGGTTATCGATTTCGCTCTTTCTGAAGGATGGAAAGCTTTCAAGAAAGCTCAAATGCTTATATTCAGACATAGTGTATGTCAGAGTGCAAAGTCTTATTGTGTTGTAAGTCCTTGCCACAGTAAGCAAGCAAGCTTGAATGTATGAAACATAAACCCTACAATCTACCCACGATTTTCAGGACTATTGTTATACTGGAAATAAGACCATCAATTGGCAAAGGTTTTAATTGTTGTTCCCAAAACTAGTGGTTGGAGGTGTTCATGTTCATCCTATTTTAATCATAGTTTGCAGTATCGGCCAATACCGATACGATACGGTCGATACTGATACAGTTTGGCATGTCACGATACTGATATCGACCACTACCAATACTGACCGACATTGACATTAGGGATCTTTTTTCCATTTAATTCGGTAGAGAGAAATGAACGAAAAAAATCCAGTAAGAAAGGGTGTAAAAACATAATAAGATTGTAAAAGCATGTAAATGAAGAAAGCTTATTTATCGCAGGTAAACCAATCAACAACGGTGAGTATTATTTCATTCAATTTCAAAACTACTAAGAAATAACATCGAAAATACTTACAATATCTAAATATATAAAATATTTTTTTCCTAAATTTTAAATAATTTATTAATAGTTATTTGTTTTTCGATACAAAATAAAAGTGATACACTGATCTTAAACCGTTGATCCTGTCGATCCTGATCAGTGTTGCAGAAATCGGACTAGGCGGCCGACTAGTCGGGGACTAGTCGATCGTCGCCGACTCGATTCGCCACCTAGGCGGTGGGACTAGTTGGCCGGCCCCAAAATCGGGTCAAGTCAGAGTGGTCGGCCGACTAGGGCTCGTTTGAAAGAAGAAAAAAAAGGGTACAGGAGAAGAAAATCCGACCAATTTTTTTTTCACAAAACCTAATCAGTGGAAGGAGGAGGGGAAAGAAGAGAGAGAAGAAGGAGAAAGAAAAAAAAAACAAAGAAACCTGAGAGAGAGCTACCGCCGAGCCGTCGACAGCTTCCCGTCGGTCACATGTAATTTTTTCTGCGTTTATTTGTTGCTGCTCTACTCTTTTCAACTTCTTTCTTCTTTTTTAAGCTGTTGTTGCTGCCGTTTTGTACTATTGTTGCTACCCTTTTTTAAGCTTTCTTTTATTTATTTTTTAGCCGTAGAAGTTGCTTTATTTTTCCTGCTGCTGTTATTTTTTGCTGACATCATTAAGTGGGTCCTTCCTTTTAGCTTCCTGCTGCTGCCCTTATTTTCCTGTACAAAATAAGAATAATACACGCTATTGTTTTAGAGAACAAACACACACAAATTTTTACAACCTTGCCACGTTGTGCAAAAATAAGAAATATATATATATATATATATATATATATATATATATATATATATATATATATATATATAAGCAAATACAAACCGACAAATCCGACTAGTTCCCTATTAATCCGATTAATTCCTAGTCCCCGGGAACCGACTAGCGGCCAACTAGCGATTTTTACAACCTTGATCCTGATACTCATAGGAAGGGTTCGACACCGATTCCGATATCGATAATGTGAACCTTGATAGTAATAGACTGGACCAAAGATGCTTGAGCCAAATTGCACATTGAGCCGGTCTATAATCAAGTCAAGCTTAGGCTATAAGTATCGGTATTCTAAATTTCATTAGGCGGAATCGGTGCGGCGGAGGGTCTAGTTCCTATGCCGCCTATTTTTTTTTTTTTGTTATTTGAAATTTGAAAATTGAAATGTGAAATCAATAATACAAATTGGAAAGCCAAACATGTTTTAACTTCTAAATCTAATACAATTAATAATTTCTTTTGAAATTTAAATTTAAATGTTCTAGAATCCAATTCCAATCTTAAAACTCAAACAACATATCCACAATACAACTAAGCAAAAAAAATAAAAAAATAAAAAAACTAAAACCGCATGTCCGAACAGGACAGACAGGCCGAACAGACGCCTAGGACCGCCGCCTAAGGGGTTTTCGATGCGGCCGATGGCCGCCTAGCGTTTAGGCGCTACCTAGGCCAAAATTTAGAACATGTCTATATCTCAGTTCAACTCCACAGTGCAAGTGCCATGCTTCTTGCAGCAAGCACACTGGGATGCAAGCCAATGACCATGTCCTGGGAGTACGACTTTGTGAGGATTCATGTAGCCTTTAGGCGACAAGCCTCCCGATTCGCCTAGGCGCCGTCCAAAAACTTGTCTCTGCTGCGCATATATATTTGACCCTAGACGACCCTAGGCGGCGAGGATCACCACAACCAGGAAAAGTTAATCCAAGATGAGTCGACAGACATTTTACATGTACACCTAGGTTGCCTAGGCATTGCCTCTAACAACATAGTTTTAAATAATAGTTAACCTTAAAACATGGTCAAGATCAGAACCGTAATTCAAAACTAGTTCATACATTCTCTAGATTATCTTGGACATATACCAACTTTTTGGTGGATAAAGTATATATGAAGGGATCATCTAAAATTGATGCTTTGATGAAGACTATTCGAGTTTAAGATAGGTTGACATAGGCACGTTTATTAGCCTCTAAGAATGCTGAAGCTTGTTCCTCTACCAACCTAAATAGGTTCATGTCAAGTTGACTCTCAGTCATGTTATTCAATTGGTTCTTTTCTAGCCTTCTCAACTTGTGAAACAAGCTTGGATGATTAATTAGAGAGCCAATATTACGATTGTTGTATTTTTAAGAGAACTATCCTAGTTATATTTTTATTTTGAAAGTCATGATATAACTAGAATTATTTTCTTGTTATTTAATCTCTTCCGCACCTTTGGGATGTCATTACTTTTAGCTCTGTGGCTTGTGTCATCGAGATGAAAGTATTTCCTATAGCAATTTGCATCAACTTACCTCTTCATCTTGACTTTCTCTCGTCTATGGGAGCTTAAAGAGTGCTCCTTGTTGCATGAGCTTGGACTCCATGAATGCAAAGGTAGGTCTATTTATCTTCCAGATGACCTTATAATGTTTTAGCACAATGCCTTTTCTTGCTTATACTTATCTTGGCTAGGTTGATAAGTGATCATAAAAACCTCGTCAATTTTTTTATGGAACTTTTTTGTGCTCCATAGCCAAACCTATTCTACTGGGAATGGTTCGGGTAAAATGACAATTCATATGGGATCATTAAAGATGACGTTGTTCCTTTTACACAAGTCAAATGCAGAAGCATAGACTAGATGCTTTGACTAGGAAAAAGACCATGTAACTACTGGATAGTATAAGCCTATAACTTCTGGTTATACTTTAATGAAGGATTTATGCTCTAACAGTGCATACTTGGTCAACTCATGTGCCGTATTACCTTATCAGCTTTATTGCTTCATTTGCCAATTAATTCCTAAGTTTTAAGATTTACCTGATCTATCTTTAACAGGACCTGTTGAAAACATGCAAGCTGCAAGCTTTGACCTTTCGCAGAATAATGCACACATATTTTCCTCATGTAAGTTTGCTCTATTTCATGTCTGCACTGTACAATCTGTGGATACACAATACTTTTTTAAACGAACTTTTCCTATCATTTGGCATTAGACAGCTGTTGATATTGCTGCATGGCTCAATGTGTAAAGTATCACTTCTCTTGTGTTATGATCCTATAGTTCCACAT
Organism: Iris pallida; assembly: GCA_029216955.1. Classification (NCBI taxonomy): domain Eukaryota; kingdom Viridiplantae; phylum Streptophyta; class Magnoliopsida; order Asparagales; family Iridaceae; genus Iris; species Iris pallida. Next base: position 2,032,720 of record JANAVB010031220.1, read on the forward strand.
CGGTTACGTGGGAAACTCGATGCGGTTGACATAATATTGGTCTCTCTCATCTTAACCGCTAGCTTTTATGATGAGTTCTCTCGAGCTTTGTATCAAATAGTATCAGAGCCTACACAATGTCTCCCGGTTGCAATCATGCGGCACGGTGGTGAGGACGGCAGTGTTTGTCCGGAATTAGAAATCTAGTTCAAAGCCAGTCCGTGTGGGCGTCGGAACTGCAGAGCATGGTGGAATGTTACTATCCTATAGTCCCACATCGATATAGGGAACTCGATGTGGGTTGATATACCACTAGCTTTTTGGATGAGTTCCCCAAGGTTCGTATCATCTTGCCTCAAAAAGGACCAGACAAGACACATACTTTATTGCATAGTGTCAAAACTTGCCAGCATTGTGCAATAACTACTCTGACGAGACAGTCGTGTGATATGGAAAAACTCTCTTGCAAATCTAAAATCCTGTAGTAGCTTTATGTTAGGATACAAGTAGGGTAGAATATGGATAATTTTGACTGCCTCTGTATATCAACCACATTATGTTTATGTTATATTGAAGTGTATCCTTATCTATGCAATAGGGAGGTGATGAATAAATTGTTAATCACTAAACTACTTAGTTTTAACTATGACATTTGGGTTTACCAGGTTGCTGGATTGTGCATGCTTCTGAAACAAAATAGGGAGACTTTGTTGTCTATTGAGTTAGTTTATAGCCAACTTTCTCCAGCTTGTGTGAACCAGATTTTCAATTCCATTTATAAAGAGGGAGCAGAAACTCATGAAATTCGACACCTCTATAAGATCATCAGTTATTTTTGGCTACAAGTCATCTCTGATACCTGATGGTCTTTCATCTTTTTTATCAGCAGGAAGGTACATCTCATGCTCTCCCTGTTTCACTTTTTACATGTTTTCTGTCTAAGAGTTGGTCTTTCCTTCGATTCTTTGAACTATGTTTAACATCTGTCAATATACCACCTTCTCTCTTCTATGTACAAGATTATTTTTCTTCATGATATTTCTGCATTGAGTCTGTTACCGATATTAATTAAATGAGATCTCTGAGCAGTTTAAGATTACGTCTGCATCATAGAATGTAACTCCAACATGGCTAGATTGTAATGTGAGACTAGTAATTCTTACAGGTACATTTGTAGAATCTTTACTTCATTTTCCACTCCTATCTGATCAGCTCAAATGTCAATAGTTTAGTCATTGGCAAGTTGTATCCTGATTATCATGTCATATTGTGTTATAGATGGGATTTGATTTTCCTAGTGCCAGCCAATGCTAGGTAGGTTACTTCTTCCAAAGCAATTTTGTCTTTGTGCTTGTGCGGCATGGTAATCTTCAGTGTCAAGCCACTTTTATTGGATGTATGCAATTGCAAACATCCAGTTCTTCGTAACCTGAAAAAAAACATTTTCTGCAAAAAAAGGATCCTACAATAATGAACCTCAAGATTTGGGAACATCATAATACACACCATGTTAGCATAAACGATGGACAACTATTTCTGAAATATTTATATTGTTTTATTTTTGGAAAAGTACCCCCTAAGTTTGGCCTATAGGATGCAATCTAGAAAATGAGGTTAATGGAAAGTTCTTTTTCTTTTTTGATAACCAAGGTGTTAAACACCAGAAGTACCAGCTAACTCTTAGCAAATACTACTCATGTGCATGTGGGGTTGAGATGGGGTAGGAGGAGTTGGACTAGCCGAAAATCTGACTTCACCTGAAGCTTTTCGTAGATTTTTGAGACATTAGCTTTTTATGATTACATTGGTAATAATGCATCTGCCGGCTAAAGGAGGAGATCGCTCCTTGAGATATTATTCTTTTATACAAGTAAAACACCAGTTTCATTATAGAGGGTAAATTTGAAAATCAGAACAGTTTTTTGTATTTATCATCTTTTTATATGAGAATGGCTTCAATGGAGCACCAACACATGTGCAAAGGTCATCTTCTAATGCATGTAATCTTTGTGTACAATTTGAAGTTCAAGTGTTTTACTCTGCCATAGGCATGTATTCGTTGGTGTTTTTTTTTCAATATTTGTATATTTTGTTTAGAGCCTTGGAGACTCTATGCTTCTATGATACTCGCATGGGGCCAAAGTTTGCAAATTACATCTTTTCTACCCTCCTTGAATCTTCTGGCAGTTTAATCAGTCTTGAGATTTCAGATAATGAAGTGAGTACTTTGAGGAATATCAGCACTTCTGTTTATTCTTTATTCTAATCTAGTAGTGCAGATGATTCATCAGTTTCATTGTGCAGATTGCAGGTTGGCTTTCGGGGTTCCATAAGAAATCCATTTCTCTCTCATCACAATCAAATATATCAAACTCGTTAAAAGTTCTCAATTTAAGGTTTAACCACCTGCTTTATTTAGTATAACTTCTAATAATTTTCTGAAGTGGTCATTGATGTGGTTCAGTTTCTTTGTTGTATTTGTTGAACATCAGGGGAAACAATTTCTGCAAGGTTGATGCAGAATATCTCAGTCAGGCCTTAATTAAGATGCCCAACTTAAGAAGCTTAGATATAAGTGAGAATCCTATCGAGGATGATGGAATCAGGTTTTGTAGTCCAGAATCTACAAATGCATCCATGTAATTAGACACCCTTCTTGCTTGGAACTTTATTCATCTTTGCCAGCATAACTTAATTTTTGCAGGAAGCTGATTCCATATTTCATCAAGGCTTTTGAGAAAGTATACCCCATCTCTGATATTAAGCTAGATACTGCAACCTTTCTTGCTTGGGGGTCACTGACCTCCTGAGAAGCCTTCCGATGTCTAGGAACCACTCAACAGTTTTCTCTATAGCTGATAACAATCTTGGAAGGTGCAACTTTTTCATGCCAATATTTGTTTTAGTAGTGTCTTCTCATGAGAACCACATATTCTAATGTTTAACTTTTAACACTTTTCAGTTCTGTAGCCACTGTGTTGGCAAAATTCTTGAGTACGTCACATGTAAGAGTACTTAACATTGAAGGTATTGGATTGGGTACCACAGGCTTCCAAGAACTTCAGAAAGAAATGCCGAACAAGGTGGAAGTTGTTTGCATAAACATAAGGTTTGTTTCTTATGGCACCATCGCTGCATATGTCAATCTACTGTTTGTCATGATTAACCTTGTTATCTTTACCTTGTAGTAAGAATCGAGGTGGAATCAGGACTGCACATTTCGTCTCTGAACTCATTTTGCACGCCCCAGACCTTGTTGCAGTCAATGCTGGTTACAATTTTTTGCCGCTTGAATCATTGCCCATCATTCACGATCTACTGAGACAATCAAAAGGTAGAACTTCTAACATAGTTTATTATGATCTATGGAGGAATAGGCCTTTATATTTGATCAATATCCATTTTAGCAGTATGCTTATACTAGGTCTTCCTGAAATAGGAAATTTACAATTAAACCCTTTGGTTTTGTAAATCTGGAAGCCACCAAAGGTTGGGGAACCAATGGTTGAGACATTTGGTACGAGAAGGGGAGGTCCTGGGTTAGAAATGCATTGGGCAAGTAAGTGATTGGCCATTTATTCTCAAAAATTTTGTAGGCCAGGAGAGAGTGTGTGAATATAATTCAGTAGAGGGAAAGATAATTCTTGCTTCTTACAGTTGAAAACTGGCACAGGTAGCCAGGTGAGGCAGGGATCAGTGTTACGAGTAGTGTATAAATTGGCTATCCTCGCTAGTATGGACAAACTTCAGTAAATTTTAACTTTAAAGTTAGTCAAATTCAAGGTGGAAGGAAGGTGGGGCCATGTCCACTCGACTTAAGTGTGAATTTTATTTTACGAATGGTGTATTGGTGATTTTGCTCCAACTAAGGATACTGTGTCCCAGCTGTCTAACTGTACACTGGTCCCTGTCCCTAATTTTTCTCCCCATTTAAAGAGTTGAGCATGGATTAGAGCCATTAGATTTTAGGAAGATTCAAATTGTTATTTAATTGTCTATATCCTTTTATCAATTATACTTTCATATAAGTGCCTTAGAAATTGGAGGATTTTTCCCTTTCCACATTAAATAAAGAGATGGACGGATCAAAAATAACTTGCAGTCTTTCTAATGCAACATTATAGGAGGGGAGTTGATTACGAAATTATCCAAACGTCGAGGATCTTCTGTTTGTAAATTGCTATAATGATAATGAACATGGATATTTAGGAGGATAAATAGTCCAACATGATATTTAGGCTAATTTGCATTTAATTACCATGAACTTACTAACAGAAAAGTGAATTTGACAGTTATGCCCTCTTCATTTTTCTCCAGTCATCACCCAACCCATGAACTAACCCTAGCCTTGCAGTCACCCTGGCCCACCACAGCTTCCGCCGCGTCCTCTGCTAACCCCCTTCCCTTTAGCGAGCTATTCCCATTCCAACAACAACCCCAATCTTGCCTCTCCTCCCTGGCCTCCCTTTCGGCAAACCAACCTTAGCCTCCCCTCCTGGTGAACTTGGTGCCTCCCCTCCATCCCTTCTGCCCCCTTCCCTAATTATGGGGTCGCAGGGGACTGTTGCACGAGAGGGACATGCAAGGGTGGAATTTTGCAGCCTCCTCCCACATGCCGGCTTACAGGTGCCTCCCTGCGACCGCTGCAAGGAGGGGACGGGGTGGAAGGGGTGGGGATGGGTGAAAGAGTGGTAAAAGGGAGGGGATAAATATGGGTGTTCACCAGCGGGAAGGTTAGGGCAGTTTTCCGAAGGGGAGAGAGGGGGGGGGGGGGGGGTGCTTTGACGGTAGGGTGGCAGCGTTATAGGATTTCGTTGAGGAAGATTAGAAGGATGTAAACTTTAATCATTTGGGACAAGTTTGTAGTGTAATAAAGTGATAACCGGGAAAAGTTCATGGTATTTAAATGCAAATTATCATAGTACCCTAGTTTCGTAGCTTCTCTTAGGATCAGTTTGGACAGCAGAAGGTGGGCGGTAGAAGTGACCTTTTCTACAGAGTGGCCCACCACTTTATCACCTCTGTGTTAGGAAGAAGGAGAAAGTGTTCTTTCTCTCTTGGATTTCTGACACCCTGCACTTCTTGTATGCTACTTTTGGCCTTATTCCAGATCCTCAAGAAACCGATCGTAAGTGGCTGGAACTAGGGGGTCTTGAATTTTTTTTATTTTGTTTTTGTAGTATTATTTTTAGTATCCTTTGGTGTTTACTCCTTTTCCACCTAAGAGTAACACTTTCTTGACATTACCAAACAACTAGACTTCTTTTCAACTACACTTCCATGAGATAACCTCTTGCTATCCAAAACAACTTCTGCAAGTGCAAAATCCGAAAACCGGAAATTTCTTCCACTGGTAGATATTTGTAGTAACCCACTTGCATGGACCTCATGCTATCCAAACAGGGCCTTACTGAAACTGAACACAGAAAAAGTTGAAAACTTAATTTACTTGAAGCTTGTTACATGTCTAGTTTAGATTTTATTTTAATATTAATCTACAATGTGTCCCACCCACTTAAAAGACAAAGGCCTGGATCCTCTCCTAGTTGAAATCCTAGTTTGTCTGAGACAATGGGGAAATATAATATTCTGGTCTAATATTTTGCTGTGGAGTGAATTTTTTGGTAGCAGGTGAAATATCATAGCAAACTCAAAATTTGTGTGGAAGCTTTTCTTGACAAATTTAGCCAAACAAGGTGACATTTGTATCAGGTGTTAGCACTTGTTTCAAGTTTATATATGATAATGCTTCAAGGAATACAAGGAAATCCCATTACAAGTATTAATCTCAAGTTATGTTGCACGGACACGGATAGAACACGACACGGAAAGGACACAACTACACGGATAGGTGTGCCCTAGTTTAATTTGGAGTGTCCATGGTGTGTCTGATAAACATCCGACACGATGCGGCTCAGATTTTTGGAGTCTTCGTGCTTCCTAGATTCTCAAGTTAAGCATTACAAGCATTATCATTTACTGCACATCTACCTGAAAAATAATATTGTTAAATGACTCCTTGCCAGGAAATATCTAGCAGAGCATCTGGAACTTGAGAAAATCCATATTTACGTCATACCGTTTCTATATAACCCGGATTAGTCATTCTAAAAATCAGATCTAGGCGGCGGCTAGGTGCTAGGTGTTCATGGGGGCCCAGGTACCGGGTGATCATGGGGCACCTAGATGCTAGTTGTTGCCTAGGCTTTAATTATTCGACGCGTAAGCGGAATTAGGCGCTAGGCGTCTGGTGCCCGTCCACGACTTTTACAACCTTGGGATTAGTCCAACATGGTATTAATAGTTTACAACTAAGTTTTTGGTACTTGGCGCTCAGATATGTTAATTTTTATTGTACTTAACTATTGGCTGTTATTATGTAACTTCAACTAAAAAGCAAAGAGATGTGAGGGAAGAGTACATATAGATGGACAAGAGATAGTGGAAGTGATTGTTTTAGGTATTTATGATCAATTATTGATAATGATGGAGAGATTGAGAAATTAAAATACGATGGTTGAAGTGGAGTACTTTTAGAGTACTTTGTGATCGCTGGATACCATTGAAGTTAAAAGAAATTTTCTATAAGTCAACTTTAAGATTGGTCAGAGTCTTGGGCAATTAAGTAACTTGCCCAAAAAATAGTACTGCTAAGATGAGAATACTAAGATGGATGAGTGGCAATACCTTAAAAGATAACAAATGATTCTATTCATGAGAAGTTAGGGGTACTGCCAATTGAGGACAATATAAAATCGTCTTAATGGTTTGGACATGGCAACACAGACTAATAGATGCACTTGAAGGAGTGATAATATAGTAGTTAAAGGATCCCCTAAGACTAGGAATATGCCTAAATGAAATGGATTGAAACTGTAAGGAAAGATGATTTTTTTTTGTTAGTGTTACAATGGACATGGCCCTTTACCGCTGAAATGGAAAAAAAGGATTTGGAATTATCCTATTCCCTATTTTTTAACGGAACCTTTCAGATATGAAAATAGTCAAAATTAGGCTTCGTAGTAATACAATGTAATATGAGTTTCTCAAAAATTACTTAGTTGTATACATTGAAAATATTATTAGTGATATAGATAATCTTTACTCAATGAAAGAGCACTGGACACGACTTAAAATGTGACAATGTATGAACTTGACCCTTTAAGTTAATATGATGTTGTACTTGCTAATGTCATTCAATTATATATTTGAGATCTAGAAATGCATCTACATCTGATTACTTTACTTAGAATTGTGTTTATGAAGATTAGATGCACTGTTTTATTATCGTATATTTTTCTCATTCAGGGAAACTGGAGCATTTAGACTTGTCAGGAAATATTATTCCATGCTCGTCCGTCAAAGAATCCAGGATTTTGGAGTTCCAGTACCGAGGAAAGCCCATTGTAACATTTCCACCATATCTGTCCTCTAGTATACTCCATGATGATGATCCGTAGCTAGTTGCAGCAGTCGCCACTTGCATCCCGAGAAATTATGTTTGATGATGGAGTACTTGCATTTGCTGCCACTCGACGAAGGACGACGATACACCACATCGAGGCCGTTATTGGGGAGGAAAATCAATATATTGCTTATAACTACAACAGTTGCGTTTACATCGGCATGCAATATCACGATACCAAATGGAGGAACCAGTTGATAATGCAGGAAGTACTTGATATTGCAGTTACTGAGGAGGACAACCAGATATTGCAAGAAGTAAATTCTTCTGCCAACTTCATTTTAGTATTATTTACCAAACAAAAGCAATGAGCAGAGGAATTTGTGTGGCATAATTAATCAAAGCTCGAGTATGTGAAACTGTCTGAACTTGAAGGTTCTGCAGAAATAACTTTTTTTTTTCCTCCTCTTTTTCTTTTTGGATATTGCTCCAGAACAAGTTATTTTAGTACTATTGGAAGCTTATTTGCCATAGTGACCAACTATATGTTGGCCCAATGATTGTATCTTGTTTTTGAATATAGTTAATCTGTTAAGTTTAGCATTTCATTATCACTAATCTTTGTACTATCACTATAGCATTTCGACTTATACTTATACCTTTGGTGATATGTGCTTATTGTTTTACATATTAGTGATATGAGTTTTCATTATATATCTTAAATTTAATTGAGTTACCAAAATTAAAACTATGTTTTAATTATGATTATTTAATTAGATTTAACATTATGATATTACTAATATTTATGCTATCACTATAGCTCTTATACTTAAACTTAGCATTGTCCTACTGTGTTTTATCTTATCATATTTGCTATATGTATATTGCTTTGTTCGTCTAACATGTACATGCAGAAAAGCAATAAACAAGATCAATGTGGACATATGCAATGAAGAAATTATGGTGGACCAAAGATGACGGATCTAACAAGATTTTTCTGAACCATCCGATGACTTCTCTGGAGCCACGCACTCGGGGGTTCCGTTGTCTGGTCAGCGAACGAAGGTCGATGGGGCAGCGCATCCCGTAGGGGTTCGGGGGCGATGCCCCCGAAAAGAATTCAGTTTTCACAAACTAGATATCTTTGGACAGCTGCAGTCAAGGAAGAAGCCAACATCTATCAAGGAAAGAAGTTATGTCATGCCATCATCATTTCAAGACTCTGAAGAAGTCTGCACTTGCTACAGTATATCTGGAGTCTGTAATTAGTCTTAGGAATAATTGTAAACACAAGAAATGGATGGCAAAATCGAAAACTAGGATAGAAATTAGTCCAGGATCATTTTCGGATGAAAATCGGCATACCAACGGTATACCGGTATATACCGATGGTATACCTGTAGTGCCCTACTTTCGATAGGCGACGGACTTCATAATATGCTTGTGCCGAGTCAGATTGGTCGGGAACTTAGATGGACATCTGATTCGATCGCTGAGCTTGGTAAACGATAACACCTTGCGGCATCGATCAAATCGATTTGGACGGATGTTACAAGAATCGATCCAACTAATAGAACGACTTCTGTTGGAATAAGTTCTAGATGCAGCGGACTGCGTCTCGGCGAGTGAGCTCTATATAAGAGTCCATTCGACGGGACCGGACTGCTGTATAGTTTTCTTGAAGCTTTTCCTATTTCTGAAGTATTTTGAAGCCAATTCAATCGAAGGCATATGTATAAAGAGGCGAATGTATGGAACGGCAAGTGTTAGTTCAGGCAGCTTGTCGAGTATATTTCTTTTGTTTCAATCAATGTAGCCGCAACGGCATCCAATGTAATTACGACTTGCAATTCGTTGCAAGCTATGAATGAAAATCATATTTCTATCTTCCTAAATTGCGTCTTATATTCTGATGTGATTTGTGAAGTTTCAAATTGGTGTTTCAATATAATAATCAACGTAACGTTCTTGTCTTGTACGAGTGCAATTCCAGACTCGTACGGTATCACACCTTAGCGAGTACGATCGGTTCGGCATAATAACACCGGGGACGAAATGTTTGTCGTCTCGGGGCGTGACAAATTGGTATAGAGCACAGTTATGTTTCCTAGGATTTTCGAAAGATGTTTCATTGTTGGAATGTTCGTTGCGATTGCTCGATTGAATGCTTGTCGACATGCTGCGTGAAATAAAAGTTCCATACAGGTAAGCCCGTAGATATTTTGAAAAATACTAACGGGTTTACTTTGTTTTGTAGGAATGACTAAGAAAAATAAGAATAATCCCGGCACAACAACCCAAACCGTGGATAGTACGTCGAGTTCAAAGAGTACTGGCCCTAGCGAGACGACGATGGAGAAAATGCTACAGTTGATGGAGCTGCAGCAGCAACAGCTTCAGATGCAAATCAAAGCCCAATTTGATGCGCAGCAGAAGCAGATGGACGCCCTGACTCAGATAGTGAACAAGATGGTGGGAAATAACAAAGCAACGGTCGTGGTATCCGAAGAGAGGCAAGATGTTCAAGATGAAGTCGAGGAAGAAGCTCAACTACAAATGATAAACTCTTCTTCCTTGTTCAAAGCAAAGGAGTTCCGCAAGATGAATCTACCTAAATTCAATGGCCGAGCAGAGCCTGATGTGATAGTGGGGTGGCTCGCGAAGATTGAGGACTTATTTAATCTGCTTAGCATTGAAGGGCCCCAGAGGGTAACATGTGCGACGTTACAGCTACAACTGAGGGCTTACGACTGGTGGACAGCTAAGAAGCAGGAAATCTACGAAGTCGATACCGACACCACGATTTCCTGAAAAATATTCAAGGAAGCATTTCTTGAGCAGTACGTTCCTCGCGCCGTCCGTCGTCAAAAAGAAGACGAGTTTACGATGTTACGATAGGGGAATATGACTGTCGATGATTATGACTCGAACTTCTCAAAACTCGCAAAGTTTGCTGGTGCCTTTCTACCCAACAAGGAAGCCTGGTGCGAACATTTTCAACAAGGCCTAGATGACGAACTGCGATGGGACGTCATAAATCAAAGGTGTCGAACCTACCGCGAATCCTACGATGCCGCTCTCGATAGTGAGCGTATCTTTGGCCTCACGTCGCAAAGAGTCGTGCCTGTCGTTCGTAACAACTTCAACAAGCGTCCTAACGACATCGAGGGATCGAGAGTATCAAAACATCCAAACACATTGATAACAGGGGCCATGGCGGACAACACTGTAGCAGATGCGGTAGGCGTGGGACCGAACAACCGATTGCGTCACGAGATCTTGCTACAAGTGTGGCGAGGTAGGCTATATAGCTACACATTGTCCGAGAAATGTTTTGAATCAACACAACCCACCAAGGAACGTTCCGAATCAATATAAAGCGCCTACACTATAAGGCGCAAATGCGGTGCCCGTCAACCCGCAGAATCAACGCTATGGAGCTCGAGGCCGAGTTTATGCATTAACTCGGGACGAGGCGTTCGCGTCTGATACTGTTGTAACAGGTATATTTGTCACTCCCCGATTCCGATATACGTATTCTTTCTTGAATCTTGTACATGGTATCCTATATTTAGCATGTGCATAATTCTATTTACTATTTATTAATGGTTGCATGTAGCTTTTAAGCATGTCATTAGTGGAATGGTTAGATCATGTTTAGAGATTTGGGTTTTTTTTAAGCCAATCCTCACCCACTATAAACAATCTCTTCCACACTCTCTTTCCTCATTCACTCTCTCATTCATTTCTCTCAACCACCAACCCACTTAGGCAAGTACAACTTGCACAAAAGTGAAGATTTGTGCATTTTTCATTCTTGATTTTTTTTTCTTTGATATTATTTGTGTATATTGTTCTTCTCATCATCCTCTACAAGTTTAGTGCTTAGTATTTTCGGTTTTGAAGAATAAATTCTTGTAGATCTAAGTTTACTTTATTTTTGGTTTTCTTGGATTTTGATCTATCAAACTTACTTGTTTTCGAAATCTAGTTGTTCTATGTTGTAGAAAATTTTGTTCTACCCCATTTTGACCTATGGAAGTCAAATTTCCGACTTAAATCGGAGGATGGATGAAGCTTGGAAGCCATGGCATCCATGGCTCATCTTCTCGGATTTTTGGAGAAGATGAGCAGTCTGGCCGCAGGCAGCCTTGGCCGCATGAAGTCCTGCGGCAGTGTACCCTTGGCCGCATGAACTAGATCTGAGCCACTGCCTCAGATCTGTCGAATCCTCGCCATTGGAGCCATGCCATGCCGAGGTGAGCCTTCATCTCTATTCCCTTATTCCTTTGTTCTTCATCTTGTTTTTGTTCCTTTTACTTTTATCTAGGGTTTTGATGAGTGGAGTTGGCTGCTATGCATAGATGTAGGAGTGAGAAGGTGGAGATGTTGAGAAATGGCGGGTTGAAGAGGCGAGTGGCGAAGGAGAGGGAAGAAAAGTGTAGAGATGTTAGGGCTGATATATGGAGTTTTGGAAGAAGAGTGTTTGGGTTAGGGTTTCATCAGTGATATTTGGGAAGAAGAATATTTCGGTGTGTGATGCAGGAAATTAAGGGTGAGAAGAGAGAGTGTATGTGCGTGTGTGTGTTTGTATATTAGGGTTAAGGGATTATTATGGGCTGCGTAAGGACTGAAGGATGGACTGAGCTTGAGGGTTATGCTGACGGATGGGGAAGAAATAAGGAGTAATAGTAGCAATGTTAGATTAGGCCGAGCTATTCTGGATGTGAGACTATCAGATTCTTTAGAAAGGAAGTTAGAGCAGAGATCAACAGCAATAATAAGCCAGGTCAATAGTATGCTTTGGGCTGGGCTAGTTTGGGCCAGTTCATTAGGAACTGATCCAGTAGGAGTTTGGGCCAACAAAAAAAATAGGCAGAGAAGAAATAGGATTAGAAGTAAACTTGTGGGCTGGACTAGGGCTGTTGTAATTATGTATTAATGTTAATAATTATTTTCCTTAGTAATAACTTAGTTATAAATACTCTAAATACTATACCATTGCTATTTTGCTTGTATAAATATATTAAGTAGGCATATTTTAATTTAATTTAATTGTTAAAATTTTATATAAATATTTTTGTACATCTTGTCTAATATACATATGTTCTATTTTTATAGTTAACTAAAATATGAGTATAGTTAAGTAGTATTTAGTTATAGTCCATTGGTTTTATTTTAACTAATTAGTTAGTTTATAGTTAGTACTAAATAGTTAGCTTGTCAAGCAATGTTAGTTAACTGTCTTTATTTTGGACTCTAATCAAACTCCCAATTATTTCTAGGTGGACATAGAGATTTCTACTTCTCTATTGATCACCCAGAGTAAGACAAGTACTTCTATGACTTTGACTCATTTACTTCATGTCATGTTCTTTTTATATTGGATACATTGTTACACGACATTGTCTTATACTCTGGTTCATGATCTTTTACTGGTACTTGGGGAGGAAAAATACTACAGATATGTGACCAAAGTCCAACCTAGGATTTATGTTGATAGCTTAGGTCTCACATCGTGTACGTGAAATTCTAAGTCGTACCATTACTTGTGGTTATTTATGATCTTTCTCCATCCGGTCACATATTCTAGTAGCTATTTCAAATCATATGTCAAGATCTTTTGCTACTTTCATGTTCAGTTTAGATTATGCATTTACATTTTCATGCTCATCCTGTTTTATTATCTTTTTACTTGTTCACATCTTGTACTTGTTTCATTATTATAGATTGTAATTTGCTCCGCTCCTGATTGGATATATTGCATATGAACTTGAGGATCTTGTCCAATCTTTATGGGCCAGAGCTCGAGACCTTAGCTGAACAGGATCTTGTCCAATCTTTATGTTTACTGATTTACTTTGGATATTTGTATTGTGAGTTGTCTCTTTTTATTTTTGCTACCGGATTTGTCTTCGGTTTTATTTCTTTTAAAAGTTGTAATAATTACTAGTAGTGTGATTCTCTGGAATGTTTAGATGTTGTGATGTTTTACTTTCATAATTGTACTTGGAGTTTTCCTTAGATTTTACAACTTACTATATTGTGTCTTCCAACGTAGGCTGGGCATGTTCTACTCGTATCCGATTATTCGGGAGCGGGTCATGACAACCTTAATTATTCAAGATAGTTGTAGCTCCTTCCTCGGCTATGTGGATGAGCCATTGCTAGCCCGCATAGCTCCGTCTTCGGCCATGTGGATGAGCCGTGTTGTCTTCAGGCATGTAGATTAACCGCTGGTAGCATGCGCAGCTCCTCTGCCATGTGAATGAGGCGCTGGTCAAACAAGATTTGGAATGACAATCAATCCAAATCATGTATTCAACATCTTGGCACTCGATGTCATCTCGGAGTAGAACGCAACTAGCACGTTGCATGAACAAGGACTGCTCCACTTATAATCAATTAAGATCTTCTCAGTCTTTCGACAAAGCCCTTCATCAAATTAGCCACTTCCTTGAACAAAGAAATTTATGATCCTAGCCCACGACTGACACAAGTGCTGTCAGACTCACCAAGGAGGATCATAGTCATCGGGATGCAGTGAAGTCTCCAACATGAAGTGCAAAAGAGAAATGAACGAATGAGTTCTTCCTAAAAAACACTCCTATTTATAGGCCATGTACCGTCAAACCCATGCGCCAAGTGGCAGTCAGTCAAAAACCTTCGAATTAATGGGATGAACATGTAACCACCACTTTTCTAAAATAAGGGTAATTTTAAACATTTGTAAAATTTATCTTTAAATAATAGCATTTAAATCATGTTAATAATTTATGGTGATTTTTAATTATTTTAATACTATTTAATTTAGTGTATTGTGACTTTGGCATTTTAACTAGTGTAACCTTAGAGTTACTTAACCTAGAGACTAACCATGTGTAATGACCATTGTTCGTATTACGTATCTCGGTATACGTGTACGTATTTAGACCCGTATTGCATGTTTCTTTGGTTGGTTCAGCACAACTTGACTTGGTTCGGCTTGGTTTTGCATGGTTCGGTATGAACCAAACCACTTCCACCTACCACCTTCATTAAATATCCCACCTACCACTATCCTCATTAAATATTCCACCACACATTTCTCTCTCTTCATTACTTCTTCTTCTCCACCATTACTTCTTCAACCACGAGAGAGAGAGAGAGAGCTTAGGCAAGTGTACCTTGCTTCATGGAGGAAGTCCATTTTTATTGTTCCATTGTTTTCCTCATGTGTTTCTAACCCACTTTAGTATTTGGCATTTTTCATTTCCATGGTTAAATTCTTGTAAATCTAGCCTTGTGGTATTTTCGGTTTCCGGGAGTTTTGATCTATCAAACTTGCATATTTTGCTAGTTGATGATCCCATGTTGCAGAGAGATTCGTTTGGTCCAATTTGACCTATGGGACATTGCTGAGCCGCATGGGCATTTTCAACACTTGGCCGCATGAACCAGCACTTGGCAGCATGCACATGCCAAAGTGAGCCGCATAATCATTAATGCATTATTTAATGCGTGGGTTAGCAAGCTTTGCTTGCATGTACATGTACAGTAGCTAGCCGCATGCCACTGTAATGCATATTCTAATGCACGTATTAATTAATAAATATTCTATTGCATGCCACTCTAATGTATAATCCAATGCATGCTTAATTTAATATATATATATATATATATATATATATATATGCTAATGGATGCATTAACACATGCAAGCATGCAAATGCACTAGCCTGTGCATTGCATTTTGCTTGGAATACCAAGCCAGCAGCATATGGCTTGGTAATGCATCACTTTAATGCATTATTGCCACATTCTTAATGCATTGTTAATTGCATGCTTTAATGCAATTGTCATTAAATGCTTTAATGCATTGATTTAAGGCATTTGGAAAGGCTAGCCGCATAAGCTTCTTAAGGCTTGCATTTGATGCATTCCTGAAGCATTACTTAAATGCTTTAATGCATTTAAGTCCTTAACATTTAATGTTTTATGCTTTAATGCATTGATTTAAGGCATTTGGAAAGGCTAGCCGCATAAGCTTCTTAAAGCTTGCATTTGATGCATTCCTAACGCATTAATGCATTTAAGTCCTTAATATTTAATATTTTATGCTTTAATGCCTCCCCTGGGAGACTCAGCCGCATAAGTTCTTAGGAAAGTATTTAATGCATCTCTTTTTGGCATTCTTAAATGCATTTTTTTCATTTTTCCTAATGCCCTTCCTTGGAGAGCCAGCCGCATAAGCATGTAAGAATGCATTTATTGCATTCTTTAATACATTCTTAAATGCATTTTTTTATTATTTTATATATATATATACATTTTCTTAATGAAATTCCTTAAGCCAGCCGCATATTGCTTCCATCAGCCGCATACCAATAGCGAGCCGTATTATATTGCGTATTTATATATTTTGCTAGCCGCATGCACGCATTTAATGGCTTAGCCGCATGAACAAGTGACTGCTGGCCGCATGGGAATTCTCCGAGCCGCATGAGTCCCCCACAGCCCTTGCCCCTTTTAATATTTAATTACTAAATATATACTTGTGCTAAATTAATTGTTCCCTGACACGACGGTGACCCGTTGTGGTGCACTTTTGACATGACATGATAGTGGCCCGACGTGGCGCACTCCTGACAATGAACATGACATGACAAGATTGAATGGCCTGGACACCGTGGGTGACTGTGTTTGTACAATTGAACTGGTAATGTTTGCATCATGTCTAGGACAGGGATCCCTGAGTACCACGGTCAGGGGTACCTGCTGTAAATGGCTAGGGCTAATAACTAGAATAATTCAGTAGTCATGAGAGATTTTTCCAGCTACAGGCAATCCCGTTATCCCGGCCACCAATGTGGGACTTGCAGCCTGCCGACGAGTAGGGCACAAGTCCAAATTCACTGATATATAGAAAGAACAATGTACTGTTTAATGAACCCAAGTCGCCTGGATAACCTGGATTAGCTGCAGGGCTTGTGGCTGGAGGAACATCTCACTGCATGTCGTGATAACGCTAGTTAGTTAATGTAGAAAGCCGTAGTCATTGATTGGCCGGAAACGATTGTATGGTGTAGTTTCAGTGCTCGATTATTGCAGGCTTGATCGCATGATTTTCACTTTTAACAATAAAGATCAGAGGCTCAGTTCTGTTCAGGTGAAGGGTTACAACTCCGGTCCTTGTTTGGTTTAAGGACTGTAACCTGGCTTCCGGAGCAGTTCTAAGTCCTCTCTTCGTTTATTGTCTTATTGTACCCCACGTCATGCTTGTAATGTTTTACCTTACCAACAAGATTGGAGACGAAGTTCTATTCAGGTGAAGGGTTACAATCCCGGTCCTTGTTTGGTTTAAGGGTTGTGACCTGGCTACTTGAATGGTTCCCTCGTACTCCATTATGATTGTTGTTATTCTTTTTCTGCCTTAATATATTTTCTGTTATGCTGGTTTTAGTTCTTAAGTGAAGCCTCCTTTGTGGCACTTGCTCTTTCTGGGATCTGACCCAGCTGGTTTTGTGTGGCCAGATTTCGGAGCAGCTTCAGAGGATCTACCGACCTTCCAGCCCGATGGTGACCATCAGGCGTGACCAGGGCAACGAGTGGGTTTATTTTTGCTCTCCCACTCTATTGTAAAAGATTTCATTTTGAGGTGTTTAGCCGGCGAGCACCTGTTAGCTCGTATTGCATATCTTATATTGTCTGCCCACGGGCTGTGACATGATTGACAGATCCTATGGTTGATCATGTATGACTGAACTCTTGCTAGTCCTCACATTTTGTAGCGACTAGCTTCATGATCAGCTGAATATGTAATGTTTGGGATGCCTTATTATTGTATATTTGGTGATCTTACATCTTGTAACTTTACTTGCTTGCTTGAGATTGAGACAATTAGGCTTGCTATTGACCATAGGAGACTGATGGATTGTAGCTAAACCCTCATATATCTAGACAGCCGTGACCGTATAGTGGGGTGGATTCCATTTTATTATACGTAGCTGGCTATGTATGTCCCCGCTCTCCAGTATTCTGGTCCTGGGGCGTTACCTGGTTTAAGTGGTGGCCCATGCAGGTCTTGCAAATCAAGATATGTGAGGGTTTACCGAATAGATGTCTCAATCAGCACTCGCCTTTGATTTCTGCCCGTATCTTCTAATCCCTGAGATTCTCGACCTGATCACATGCTTGTATGTTGAATCTGTCTTGGTCTTTCCTTATTGTGCCCTATGTCGTCTTCTTCAGCGGCATTGTTCCTGGACCTGTCGATCAGCAAGGCGAAGCGCTTCCCGTGGACCAACAGCAACCAGAAGACCAGGCCCAGCACTCAGGAGCAGCCTCCCGGGCTATGCCTTCCGGAGATCCAGAACCCCCGGTGCAGTCAGCCCAGCCCGCGAGGCAGGATGATGGAGCCTTGGTTGGACTTATCAGGGAGCTGCTTGCATCGCAGGACCGTCGAGGAGATGCCTTGCATCAGGCCGTGGCAGATGCTCTGGGCAGAGGTGGACATCATAGGAGCAATGCAGCGAACAGTTTCAAGCGCCTGAACCCTCCATTCTTCGATGGCAGCGAAGACGCTATCGCTGCTGATGCGTGGCTTCAGGACACAGAGGTGATATTGGAAGCAGCGAAGACCCCAGAAGATGAGAAGGTGGTTGTAGTGCGCCTGCAGTTATTGGATCTAGCCCGTAGCTGGTGGGCGGCTCAAGCCGTTGGGCTAGCGGCGCCTATTGCTTGGGCAGTATTCCGTGAGAGGTTCCGGACCAAGTACTTCGATACGGTGGCTCGGTACG
The DNA here is from genome assembly GCA_029216955.1 of Iris pallida. Lineage (NCBI taxonomy): Eukaryota > Viridiplantae > Streptophyta > Magnoliopsida > Asparagales > Iridaceae > Iris > Iris pallida. The sequence continues at coordinate 2,050,882 of JANAVB010031220.1, forward strand.
ATCTTCAGACCAAGTTCACCAATTTGAAGCAGATGGACAGGACGGTCGATGGGTATGCGGCCGAGTTTTCCAGACTTAGCCGGTTTGCTCCCACCTTGGTGGCGACTGAGTTCGATAGAGCCCAGCGATTTCAGCAGGGACTCCACCTGGAGATTTTGTTGGCAGTGGAGCAGTTCGAGCATCAGACTTTTGATGCGGTATTGAGGGCAGCTAGGAGGCATGAATATACCTCCCAGAGGATTGTGGACAGGACCGGAGGTCGAAAGCGATCTCACGACCAGATGAATCAGTCGTCAGCTCCAGCCCCGACAGCTAGGGCTTTGACCATTGGAGCTCCGAGGAGGGCAGCATCAGTTACGTCGGTTCAGCATTCAACCCCGACGTATCCTCAGCAGCAGAAGTAGAAGCAGTCTTCCCCCATGGGCTGCTCTTATTGTGGGAAGCCTGGACATGTTATTTCAGAGTATCGCAAGGCTCGAGGATTGTGTTTGCTTTGTGGAGCGCCAGACCACAAGGTAGGGTCCTGCCCGTTCAAGACTGACTCATCACCAGCCAGGACCAGTTCATCAGTGAGGGGACCAGCCCCAGTACCAGTCCAGCAGCAATTTCCATCCCCGAGGCCGTTGCCGACGCAGACCCAGGCTTTTCATCAGCAAAGGCCTCAGCAGTTTGACCAGGCGCAAGTCCAGAATAGGCAGCGAGGATTCCAGCAGAGAGGGCCGGCACACAGAGGACATGGTAAAGTGTTAGCTTTGACCATGGGAGAAGAAGGAGTGGCACCAGGTGAGGTAGTGGCAGGTACTATTCTCGTCAACACTTTTTCGGCTTCAGTGTTATTTGATTCTGGTACATCGCATTCATTTATATCTGCACAATTCGCAACACGGATAGGGCTGGAGCCCGAGTCGTTATCAGTAAGGCTCAATATACTTACTGGTAATGGTCTTGTGGGAGTAGATAGAGTGTTTTCCTCGTGTCGGATCGTGGTTAGCGGTAGAGAGTTTCCCGCTAGGCTGATAGAATTTCTGATGGCCGATTATGATGTGGTCTTAAGGATGGATTGGTTGAGGGACCATTATGCTAGGATAGATTGCCATATTGGCAGAGTTATTTTTAGCATTCCAGGCGAGCCGAAATTTTCCTTTTCTCGAGGCGAAGTTGAACCTTCTCCTCCAGTGTTGCGGATGGCCATAGCACCAGTGCAGTTACCCCGGATAGTCGAAGAATTTTCAGATGTTTTCCAGGAAGAGCTTTCAGGGATGCCGCCAGAACGGGAGATCGAGTTTACTATTGACTTGATTCCCGGGATAGCTCCAGTGTCAGAGAGAGTCTACAGGATGGTGCCGTCAGAATTGGAGATATTGTACAAGATGATTGAAGAACTCCGGACCAAGGGATTCATTCGTGCAAGTGGATCGCCTTGGGGAGCCCCGATGCTTTTCGTAAAAAAGAAGGATGGTACGTCCAGATTATGTGTTGACTATCGTACCTTGAACTCGGTGACAATCAAGAACAGATATCCTCTCCCCAGGATAGATGACTTGTTTGATCAACTCAGAGGAGCGGTAGTATTCTCGAAGATTGATTTACGGTCAGGGTACCACCAGATCAGAGTCAGAGAGCAGGACATCCCGAAGACAGCTTTCAGATCTAGATATGGGCATTGGGAGTTCCTTGTTATGCCCTTTGGAGCGACCAATGCGCCGACGGTATTCATGGACCTCATGAATCGTATCTTCATGCCTTATTTGGATCAGTTCGTGATCGTGTTCATAGACGATATCCTGGTCTATAATAAAAGTGAAGCGGAGCATGAGCAGCATCTCAGAGTTGTCCTCCAGATTCTTCGAGAGCACCAGTTATATACCAAGTTCAGTAAATGCGAGTTCTGGCTCGATCGCATTTCATACTTGGGTCATATCATCACCAGAGGGGGAGTTGAAGTGGATCCCCAGAAGATAGTGGCTATCGAAACCTGGCCAGTGCCCGCACAGTTGCAGAAGTTCGCAGTGTACTTGGATTAGCCGGCTATTACCGGAGATTTGTTTCGGACTTTGCTCGGATATCAGCGCCATTGACACAGTTGACCCGCAAGGATGTGCAGTTCGCTTGGACAGCATATTGTCAGGAATCTTTTGAGAAGCTGAAGCGAGGCTTGATGACGGCACCCGTTCTCACACTTCCAGATGGGACCGGAGGATTTTCAGTGTACTGTGATGCTTCAGGCAAGGGTCTAGGATGTGTCTTGATGCAACATGGGAAGGTAATAGCTTATGCGTCACGTCAACTTCGTGATCATGAGAGAAATTATCCAACCCATGACTTAGAGCTGGCAGCTGTAGTGTTTGCACTTAAGTTGTGGAGACACTACCTGTATGGAGATAGGGTGGAGATTTTTACCGACCACAAGAGTCTGAAGTATATTTTCACCCGGAAGGACCTTAATATGCGTCAGAGAAGGTGGCTAGAGCTACTTGTGGATTATGATGTCAACCTGCAGTATCATCCTGGGAAGGCCAACGTTGTGGCAGATGCATTGAGCATGAGAGCCGGAGTTTATTTTTTGACAGCGCAACCCGAGTTGTTGGCAGATCTTCAGAAAATGGGTATAGAAGTTGTCCTTCCTACCAATGTGGCATTGATGGCCAGCATGCAAGTACAGTCTAGTATAGTTGAGAGGATCAAGATAGCTCAGTCCTCCGATTCTAAGCTTCAGCGGCTTAGAGTAGAATGTGAAGCGAGACGACGACCAGAATTATGCATTCATGAAGACGGTACACTTCGACATGGTAAGCGTCTTTGTGTACCCAGTGGAGATATTAGACAGGAGGTGATGGCGGAAGCTCACAGTTCTCAGTATTCGATTCATCCCGGTGGCACGAAGATGTACCGTGATATCCGTCAGCACTTCTGGTAGAATGGCATGAAGAGGGAGATAGCTCGGTTTGTCTCTCGGTGTTTGGTTTGCCAACAAGTCAAGGCTGAACACCAGAGGCCAGCTGGACTTCTTCAGCCCTTGCCAATTCCAGAATGGAAGTGGGAGCATATAACCATGAATTTCGTGACTGGATTACCTAGATCCCCAGCTGGTAGAGATGCTATTTGGGTTATAGTTGACAGGCTCACGAAGGTGGCTCACTTTCTTCCATTCAGAGTTGGTCAGTCGACAGCCCAGCTAGCAGAGATGTATCTTCGGCAGATTATCAGATTCTACGGTATACCAGTCAGTATCACCTCGGACCGGGATTCGAGATTTATGTCGCACTTTTGGCGTAGCTTGCAAGAGAATTTGGGAACTCACCTCCAGTTCAGCTCAGCATATCACCCGCAGACGGATGGTCAGTCGGAGCGCACGATCTAGACTCTTGAGGATATATTGAGATCTTGTACACTCGACTTCGGTGGTTCGTGGGAAGATCACCTGCACTTGGTGGAGTTCTCGTACAACAACAGTTTCCAAGATAGTATCCAGATGGCACTGTTCGATGCCCTGTATGGAAGGAAGTGCAAATCCCCATTAGCCTGGGACGATGTGGGAGAGAGGCAGATGCTTGGTCCAGAGATGATCGCTCAGACAGTTGAAGTGGTTAGGAGAGTTAGAGATCATCTTCGCGTTGCACAAGATCGTCAGCGCCATTGGGCCGATTCTCATCGACGTCCCCTTGAATTTTCTGTCGGCGACCATGTATTCCTGAGGATCTCGTCTAACCGTGGCGTCATTCGTTTCGGTGTACGGAGAAAGCTTAGTCCTAGGTATATAGGGCCGTTCGACATTCTGGAGCGAGTGGAAGATGTGTCATATCGTCTCGCTCTTCCGCCGTCTCTGAGTAAGGTGCATGACGTGTTCCATGTATCCCAACTACGACGGTATATCCCGGACCCGAGTCATATCCTAGATCATTCGAAACTGGTTATTGGTTTCAAGCTTTCGTATGAGGAGACGCCCGTATCCATATTGGACCAAAGAGAGAAGATACTCAAGAACAAGACTATCAAGTTAGTCCGTGTTGCTTGGGGTCATCATTCTTTGGGAGAGTCAACGTGGGAGCGTGAGGATGATATCCGATCGCGATATCCCGACCTATTTGACTCGTGAGGTATAATATCTTTCCTATGCCTCATGTCTTCGATTCCTTGCTTGTACGAATAATAGTTTGACTGTTTAACTAGTATAGCTGGCCTGTGAGTAGTATAGCTTGTCCTTGCATCTCTAGCCACTTGATTAAATTCGGAGGACGGAATTCTTTTAAGGTGGATAGAGTTGTAATGACCATTGTTCGTATTACGTATCTCGGTATACGTGTACGTATTTAGACCCGTATTGCATGTTTTCTTGGTTGGTTCAGCACAACTTGACTTGGTTCGGCTTGGTTTTGTATGGTTCGGTATGAACCAAACCACTCCCACCTACCACCTTCATGAAATATCCCACCTACCACTATCCTCATTAAATATTCCACCACACATTTCTCTCTCTCCATTACTTCTTCTTCTCCACCATTACTTCTTCAACCACCAGAGAGAGAGAGAGCTTAGGCAAGTGCACCTTGCTTCATGGAGGAAGTCCATTTTTATTGTTCCATTGTTTTCCTCATGTGTTTCTAACCCACTTTAGTATTTGGCATTTTTCATTTCCATAGTTAAATTCTTGTAAATCTAGCCTTGTGGTATTTTCGGTTTCCGGGAGTTTTGATCTATCAAACTTGCATATTTTGCTAGTTGATGATCCCATGTTGCAGAGAGATTCGTTTGGTCCAATTTGACCTATGGGACATTGCTGAGCCGCATAGGCATTTTCAATACTTGGCCGCATGAACCAGCACTTGGCAGCATGCACATGCCAAAGTGAGCCGCATGATCATTAATGCATTATTTAATGCGTGGGTTAGCAAGCTTTGCTTGCATGCACATGTACAATAGCTAGCCGCATGCCACTGTAATGCATATTCTAATGCACGTATTAATTAATGAATATTCTATTGCATGCCACTCTAATGTATAATCCAATGCATGCATTAATTTAATATATATATATATATATATATATATATATATATATATATATATATATATATATATATATATATATGTATATATATATATATATATATATATATATATATGCTAATGGATGCATTAACACATGCAAGCATGCAAATGCACTAGCCTGTGCATTGCATTTTGCTTGGAATACCAAGCCAGCCGCATATGGTTTGGTAATGCATCACTTTAATGCATTATTGCCACATTCTTAATGCATTGTTAATTGCATGCTTTAATGCAATTGTCATTAAATGCTTTAATGCATTGATTTAAGGCATTTGGAAAGGCTAGCCGCATAAGCTTCTTAAGGCTTGCATTTGATGCATTCCTGAAGCATTACTTAAATGCTTTAATGCATTTAAGTCCTTAACATTTAATATTTTATGCTTTAATGCATTGATTTAAGGCATTTGGAAAGGCTAGCCGCATAAGCTTCTTAAAGCTTGCATTTGATGCATTCCTAAAGCATTAATGCATTTAAGTCCTTAATATTTAATATTTTATGCTTTAATGCCTTCCCTGGGAGACTCAGCCGCATAAGTTCTTAGGAAAGTATTTAATGCATCTCTTTTTGGCATTCTTAAATGCATTTTTTTTATTTTTCTTAATGCCCTTCCTTGGAGAGCCAGCCGCATAAGCATGTAAGAATGCATTTAATGCATTCTTTAATACATTCTTAAATGCATTTTTTATTATTTTATATATATATATACATTTCCTTAATGAAATTCCTTAAGTCAGCCGCATATTGCTTCCATCAGCCGCATACCAATAGCGAGCCGTATTATATTGCATATTTATATATTTTGCTAGCCGCATGCACGCATTTAATGGCTTAGCCGTATGAACAAGTTACTGCTGGCCGTATGGGAATTCTCCGAGCCGCATGAGTCCCCCATAACCCTTGTCCCTTCTAATATTTAATTACTAAATGTGTACTTATGCTAAATTAATTGTTCCCTGACACGACGGTGATCCGTTGTAGTACACTTTTGACATGACATGATAGTGGCCCGACGTGACGCACTCCTGACAGTGAACATGACATGACAAGATTGAATGGCCTGGACACCGTGGGTGTCACGCCCCGCTCCCGTAGGAGCGATCGTCCTCTCTAAGGCGTGATGCCGCACGAGCCTAGATTGCGCTCGTGCAAGGCGGGTTCCATAACGGCCGATTTCAACGGCTGCGACGGGGTCGTCGCACAGTAGTCCCAAATCCGAGACATTGAGTACTAGCAGCGGAAGTTAAGAACAAAAAACAAGTCATTCAAAAGAAGCTCTTTATTGATATCGAAACAACGGTTACATTGGGGACGCAAGCCCGAGATTACAAACACTCAAATTCACTCATCTCACATTACAAATCACTCTGCTCTCACTCATCTCTCAATACTTGTCTCGAGCCAGCGGATGCTTCGGATAGGCGATGTCCATACATTATGTCCCGTATAAGTCTTCGATTCCATACGGTCGCACGCTTCGAATCGCCAAGGAACTCTGTGCCTCGACGCATCCAAGCGAGCTCCGCGCCACGAGCTTCCACCTGTGCCTGCACATGGAAACTGTATGGGTGTCAGAACTCAACTGTACTAGTGGAGTGAGCTCCTCGCCCACCCATACAAAACCGAAACGTTCATTTACTTTGTGCAATACAAGCCCTTTTTCGATTGTCTTTCTAGTCTTGCCTTAGGATCGATTTTAGGACCGACGCCTTGGTCTATTTCGTGTCTTTTAGACTGTTACCGTGCCTTGTACTAATAGTGTACTCATACTTTACCGCTAGACCTTCTCGTTCCAATAACGTCAACTTATCGCCTCGTGATTGCCTTTCGTTCCATACTCTGGGACGTAATGACTCGGTCGTGCAATGAACTCGATTCGTGCTTTAGTATCACCGAGGCAGTGCCTCCTCGCTTAGTCTTGCCTATACTCGTGTTGTGACAACGCGGCCAAGCCTCACATCTCGAGGTCGTGCCCAGAAAATCAACATGACTTAAAAAAATTTGCCCTACGACCCTTCTCGACTTAACTCGCAATGACTAACCCGACTTGTGGAACCGATGTTGGGAACTCAAGCTCGACGTCATATTTCGTGCCAAAGCACGTGTCTTTACGTATAACCAAATCGTAGGCTTTATAACTTTGGGTGCAATCGAGCACACATCTCAACATTCAACGCAATCGTGCTTACACTTCCTTTGTTGTGACCGACACCGTGCATGCGGATTCGTCGCTTAGCACGCCAATTATCTATATGAAAGGCCACTGGCATGACAAGCCATCGCGGACATAGCTCGGGTAGGCGGCGGGTCCTTCAGCGCAGGTAGCGAGCCCCGTTGAAAGCCCCCGACTACCCACGCAATAAAAGCATGCGCTGCTATAACGTCTACCCCCTAGGATGACTGGGCCCGGTGCCCCGACGTATAACCAGTCTAGGCAGAAATCCTTGTCGACAAGGTGTCCAATGACCACGCGCCTACGAGACATCTAGACTCACGTAAATGCATGGCCTAATTTGTTGGTACGATTGGAACTATACTTAGCAACTCGTGCTCTGAACCACCCTTTGCATTACATGCATCGGGGCCGCGAGACTCCCAATTGAGGGACCGCCTCGAACATCTTAACATGGATAGGAACGCGAGACTCCCAACCGAGGGACCGCCTCAAAACATCTTAACGTGGATAGGAACACGAGACTCCCAACCGAGGGACCGCCTCGAACTTCATTGAACTCGAGGGAATGACTACTACATAGCCTTCCAACTTAACTTGAACAAAAGTGTTCCCGAAGTGCCATAGTCCGTGGCTAACTTTATATCGTGCCAACCGTGGCTCGTGCCTTTAACTGACTTTCGTACTACGCGACGCTATCACCCAAGTCATATGTTATATGACGGCCCTTGAGATCGTGGGACTATTTAACTTGACAACCGCATAAAGAGCGGGACGACACTTGGAATGACTTAGGTCGACCGGCATAACTTTGCCTAACTTATACAAGCCTACAACTTAACCCGAGGGACAAGCCAAGGCTATGCCAAGCCTTGCGCAGTGGAAACATGCATGCTTTATCGAGCATTTACGCGGGCGACGCCTATGACTTCGGCTAACTCATCGTTTGTGTCGAATACCAACTTTTCTCTCTCCCAAGCCGCGGGACGAAGGATCGAGTATCATTTTCAAAGCACACCGTGCACCAACTCTAATCCGACCGTGGGACATTTTTCATGTTCTAAACTCGATTCGATCCGTCGGGATAATTCCCTTTAGCTATGTGGATTCGTCTCTTTTATTATTAAGCCTACTTGTGCAAGTTGAAAACACACGAATTATTAAGTGAAGGCTGAGATGAGGCAAGTTCACCGAAACTACCCCACCTAAGCGATGTCTTCTTGTCGCCGTTGTAAGGCCAAGTCCAAACGCCATCGGCGTTTCGATTCCTCCGATTGACTTTGCCGGACGGGACACTACAACATACACCACTCAGAACAATTCTCGTCCTCGAGACTTTCCTGAAGGCAAACCATCCTACCATTTCTATGGCCAAGACTTAATTGTACCCACTCCGCCTACGCGTTTCTTCGATTCCGAGCCACGCCCGTGCTTATCGCTAACTTAGTCGTAAGGCACACCAACCGATCAACCAACATTCGAACTCGTCTCAATTCAATGATCGCGTTACCGTCAACATTTCTTCGAAACTCACAATTTCAAAATCCTCGACACTTTTCCGTTCCTCAACTCTCACTTGATTCAACGTATCACTTAGTTGGATCGTGCACATATTCTAGGCGTCCCCAAAATACATGTATTTCAGCCAAGCCTCGTGATAGAGAATCCGCCATCACCACTCAAGTCAGATCGTGCACATATTCGGGCGTCCCTGATATACGTGCATATCAACCAAGCCTTATGAGTGGTACCTCCACTATTTTCTATTGTTTCGCACTCGGACGTCTTTCGAACCGCTAGGCTATGTCTCTCGTCAGCACTTGAATCATAGTTCCCAAACAACGATATCAACACTGACCCCATCCTAAGGTCGAACCAAATCGATGGTACGGGATTTTCTACCCAAGCTCGTATCACTCCGTTTTCTAAACATCGAGCATCGATTCCCTACACACATCCAATATTCGACGCACGGGGTACGAGTCGTTCGGTAAAGCCATCCTACGATAACTCACGTTTCAACCAATTTTACGTCATATCAATATCGTTCGTTCATCAAGCCGTTTCGCATAGTTTATCTCTTCGAACACATTCAACATTAGTTCGCCTATCGTTCATTCTCAAATCAAGTACGCTATGACACAATTCATCTCAAAACCGTAATTCACATTTCACGTTTTCGAAATTATATATTCCAATTCACGTAATCGATCACAAGGTCGTCCGACTTAACAATATGTTGTGCTCCGATCTCACGCGAGACAGATTATCCACGGTGGGTACGAATCACCATGCACGCTTCCGCGAGATAATCATTCTCATCGGGACGTAACTCTTGTTTTGTGTCTAGACTAATTCATTCTCGATGCGCGGATTGGACCTACTCAATCCTCAAGTTTTATTCAGTCATCAATCACAAGTCCTAACATTCTCGAGTTCTCCTTCGCATCAAGCCAACCAGTCGAGACAATCAAAGTTGTCGCGTCCTGATTTTCCAAGTTCGATCATTCCCGCGACATGAATCACCATGTCAGCGCTCACGTGGAATAATCGCCCCAAATCCGACGCAACGTATGTGCGAGGCTGGAATCGCACTCGCACAAGACAAGAACGTCGACGCTGTGGTTATCCGCGTATTCATCAATATACGATCACTTTCATCCAACATTCGTCTCAACCAAAGTCCTAAGTATTGTATCCATTTGGAACGATAACACTTGCGCGATCGTCATTCACCGTGTCAGATTACCCCCGAGTTATCGTATATCGTCTTTGATACGCCTCAATATCATCGACGATATACATAACCTGACGATCTTCGTTTGCAACGAATTCTGAGTCGTGCGAATAATGCTATCGTCCGACTGGATAATCTCCTCGACATTCAAATTCAATTTCGATCATTACCCCTCGAATCGTTCACAACATCAATTTTGACAAACCCAAATTCACGTATCGTTCATCCGTCTATCTTAAATCATCGACCAACGTATTTCTTCAATTCGTAATATTCCTTGCTAACTCAATCATCAAATGATATCCATTCCAATCCTCAGAGTCATTCGCGTAACTTTAAAATCGAACATTTCATGCACGCTATCTACCCGTCGTGTTAACTTTTCGTATACGATCCGTATCAATTTCTTCGATTTAATTTTTACCTACTCAATCGTTTTCGCGTTTCATACTCGTGCAATCCTCAATCTTTCGCTCGAATAATTTCCAAGACGGACCATACACCACTCGGGATTCGAGTCATCCAATCTAGTACAATTTACGTTCGCGTTATTCGCTAAGACATGTTTCGGATTCGTTCGACGAATCCCTAGCGTAATCGTTCACGTCGCATCGACACACTAGGTCGTTCGCACTATTCCTCAAAATCCAAAACAATCTTCCGTGTACGCCTAAGCGTTAGTCCAATAGCGCTTCTATCGGTATACACTCTAAGTGTATCCCCGTTTCCGACCGAGCGATACTTAATATTGCTCGTGACTCGTTTGCACCAAAAGGTCGAGGTGCGTGATAATCGGCACAACTTAGCCAAAGGCTGTGTGCATAACCATCCCGTTCGAACTATACTTCGGTCTCGTGTGCTCGTTTGCTATGGTTAGCGTAAGGTCGTTCAAGCACGCAACACGTTTGCTAACTTTTAGCACATGTCTTCTATCAACTCAAGGTCGGCACTATTCGGCCCAAAGGCCATCGCCTATCGATGTGTTCGATTGAACACTTGTACGATCTTTTGAAAATATTAGACTTATTGTATGGACATCCCGTGGGACAATCGAGAGAGAGCGCACCAACGATATCAACTTTGCAGAAGCAACATTCAGAGTTCGCGGAAACATCAGAGTTAAAGAATTCAATCGATAGTCCAAGGACGTAAAGCCATGCTCTGATACCATTATGTCACACCCCGCTCCCGTAGGAGCGATCGTCCTCACTAAGGCGTGATGCCGCACGAGCCTAGATTGCGCTCGTGCAAGGTGGGTTCCATAACGGCCGATTTCAACGGCTGCGACAGGGTCGTCGCACAGAAGTCCCAAATCCGAGACATTGAGTACTAGCAGCGGAAGTTAAGAACAAAACACAAGTCATTCAAAAGAAGCTCTTTATTGATATCGAAACAACGGTTACATTGGAGGCGCAAGGCCGAGATTACAAACACTCAAATTCACTCATCTCACATTACAAATCACTCTGCTCTCACTCATCTCTCAATACTTGTCTCGAGCCAGCGGATGCTTCGGATAGGCGATGTCCATACATTATGTCCCGTATAAGTCTTCGATTCCATGCGGCCGCACGCTTCGAATCGCCAAGGAACTCCGTGCCTCGACGCATCCAAGCGAGCTCCGCGCCACGAGCTTCCACCTGTGCCTGCACATGGAAACTGTATGGGTGTCAGTACTCAACTGTACTGGTGGAGTGAGCTCCTCGTCCACCCATACAAAACCGACACGTTCATTTACTTTGTGCAATACAAGCCCTTTTTCGATTGTCTTTCTAGTCTTGCCTTAGGATCGATTTTAGGACCGACGCCTTGGTCTATTTCGTGTCTTTTAGACCGTTACCGTGCCTTGCACTAATAGTGTACTCATACTTTACCGCTAGACCTTCTCGTTCCAATAACGTCAACTTTATCGCCTCGTGATTGCCTTTCGTGCCATACTCTAGGACGTAACGACTCGGTCGTGCAATGAACTCGATTCGTGCTTTAGTATCACCGAGGCAGTGCCTCCTCGCTTAGTCTTGCCTATACTCGTGTTGTGACAACGCGGCCAAGCCTCACATCTCGAGGTCGTGCCCAGAAACTCAACATGACTTAACAAAACTTGCCCTACGGCCCTTCTCGACTTAACTCGCAATGACTAACCCGACTTGTGGAACCGATGTTGGGAACTCAAGCTCGACGCCATATTTCGTGCCAAAGCACGTGTCTTTACGTATAACCAAATCGTAGGCTTTATAACTTTGGGTGCAACCGAGCACACATCTCAACATTCAACGCAATCGTGCTTACACTTCCTTTGTTGTGACCGACACCATGCATGCGGATTCGCCGCTTAGCACGCCAATTATCTATATGAAAGGCCACTGGCATGACAAGCCATCGCGGACATAGCTCGGGTAGGCGGCGGGTCCTTCAGCACAGGTAGCGAGCCCCGTTGAAAGCCCCCGACTACCCACGCAATAAAAGCATGCGCTACTATAACGTCTACCCCCTAGGATGACTGGGCCCGGTGCCCCGACGTATAACCAGTCTAGGCAAAAATTCTTGTCGACAAGGTGTCCAATGACCACGCACCTACGAGACATCTAGACTCACGTAAATGCATGGCCTAATTTGTTGGTACGATTGGAACTATACTTAGCAACTCGTGCTCTGAACCACCTTTTGCATTACGTGCATCGGGGCCGCGAGACTCCCAACTGAGGGACCGCCTCGAACATCTTAACGTGGATAGGAACGCGAGACTCCCAACCGAGGGACCGCCTCGAAACATCTTAACGTGGATAGGAACGTGAGACTCCCAACCGAGGGACCGCCTCGAACTTCATTGAACTCGAGGGAATGACTACTACATAGCCTTCCAACTTAACTTGAACAAAAGTGTTCCCGAAGTGCCGTAGTCCGTGGCTAACTTTATATCGTGCCAACCGTGGCTCGTGCCTTTAACTGACTTACGTCCTACGCGACGCTATCACCCAAGTCATACATTATATGACGGCCCTTGAGATCGTGGGACTATTTAACTTGACAATCGCAGAAAGAGCGGGACGACACTTGGAATGACTTAGGTCGACCGGCATAACTTTGCCTAACTTACACAAGCCTACAACTTAACCTGAGGGACGAGCCAAGGCTATGCCAAGCCTTGCGCAGTGGAAACATGCATGCTTTATCGAGCATTTACGCGGGCGACGCCTATGACTTAGGCTAACTCATCGTTTGTGTCGAATACCAACTTTTCCCTCTCCCAAGCCGCGGGACGAAGGATCGAGTGTCGTTTTCAAAGCACACCGTGCACCAACTCTAATCCGACCGTGGGACGTTTTCCATGTTCTAAACTCGATTCGATCCGTCGGGATAATTCCTTTTAGCTATGTGGATTCGTCTCTTTTATTATTAAGCCTACTTGTGCAAGTTGAAAACACACGAATTATTAAGTGAAGGCTGAGATGAGGCAAGTTCACCGAAGCTACCCCACCTGAGCGATATCTTCGAGTCGCCGTTGTAAGGCCAAGTCCAAACGCCGTCGGCATTTCAATTCCTCCGATTGACTTTGTCGGACGGGGCACTACAACATACACCACTCAGAACAAGTCTCGTCCTCGAGACTTTCCTGAAGACAAACATCCTACCATTTCTATGGCCAAGACTTGATTGTACCCACTCCGACTACGCGTTTCTTCGATTCCGAGCCACGCCCGTGCTTATCGCTAACTTAGTCGTAAGGCACACCAACCGATCAACCAACATTCGAACTCGTCTCAAATCAATGATCGTGTTACCGTCAACATTTCTTCGAAACTCACAATTTCAAAATCCTTGACACTTTCCCGTTCCTCAACTCTCACTTGATTCAACGTATCACTTAGTTGGATCGTGCACATATTCTAGGCGTCCCCAAAATACATGTATTTCAGCTAAGCCTCGTGATAGAGAATTCGCCATCACCACTCGAGTCGGATTGTGCACATATTCGGGCGTCCCTGATATACGTGCATATCAACCGAGCCTCATGAGTGGTACCTCCACTATTTTCTATCGTTTCGCACTCGGACGTCTTTCGAACCGCTAGGCTATGTCTCTCGTCAGCACTTGAATCATAGTTCCCAAACAACGATATCAACACTGACCCCATCCTAAGGTCGAACCAAATCGATGGTACGGGATTTTCTACCCAAGCTCGTATCACTTCGATTTCTAAACATCGAGCATCGATTCCCTACACACATCCAATATTCGACGCACGGGGTACGAGTCGTTCGGTAAAGCCATCCTACGATAACTCACGTTTCAACCAATTTTACGATATATCAATATCGTTCGTTCATCAAGCCGTTTCACATAGTTTTTCTCTTCGAACACGTTCAACATTAGTTCCCCTAACCTAATCATTAGGGGTATTTTGGTCATTTTTTACTTTTGGTGAAAATAAATTTTGATTAATTAATATTGTGCTAATCATTATGTTAAGCCTTAACGTAGAATTGCCCTAACATAGATATTAGTCATGAGCCTAGATATTAGATTAGAAGTTTCCATCACATGACAAGGTTAGTAATATCTAGATATTAAGTTAGGAGTAGGATATTTGTTAAGGTTAGATATTTTACTTTGGGCCTTTGCTTGAGGGATTAATTTACATTGTAGAGGGCCTTTAATTCCTATTGAACTTAAACCCTAACCCTAGAGAAACCCTTGGCTGCCATCAAGCACCCCTTGCCTATATAAACACATGTTATCCTCCCTTTGCCTATTTTCATAACCTCCTTTAAACCTAATTTGTATTCTTCCCCAAATCACCCCATTTTCTCTAAATCACCTCCAAATTGAGCTAGTCTTTTGCATTGCACCCCCTTGCTGTAGAAAAGATCATTGGAGGCTAGCTAACAAGGATTGGGAGTTAATTGGACCATGACAATTGGAGAATGACCTCATTTCTAGGCTTTTACATTGATATTCTAACTCTCAATAGGTAATAGCCCTAAACTCATTTGTTTTCCTGTTTTCTCTTCATAGATGCATACATATAGGCACCATAGACCTGTAGACCAAGTTTGGTAGGATTTTATGTCCATTTGATACGCGTATCGGAGACGTATCGGAGTATTGTAGGAAGTGTTTGATGAAATGCCTTAATGGACTGTCTGTAAATGTTTTCCAAAACTAATTTCATGAATTTGTAGCTAATATAGTGTAGATTACTATTCTGTATGACTGAGTCGATTTTAATGAGGTTTTGGTGACGGGATTGGACACAGGGACACGTGCACGAGACTGCACACTGTATCCTGCTACCCGACCCCTATATCTCCCTATACACGACACTTGAGGACACAAGATTTGACATGGAGGTGGGGGCCATGACTGTCAGGGTATCCCCAAAGTTTGGAGAGAGTTGGTGCTGTGTTGAGGGAGTTCTCGTGTTTGCATTGATTTTACACTGACACAGCACACGCGAAATTGGTTCTCTGATACTCACTGTTTGACACGACATGACACGACTTTGTGAGACCCGTCTCACTGTATCGATATTTTATACGGATACGTATTTATTTGAGCCGTATTTCGTATTTCTCGATTTGTGTGATATTTTAAAAAAATTTCCAAGATATAGGAATTTCATGACTTGGTTTTATTTGGTTCGGTTCCACTTTGACTTGGTTTGGTTTAGTTGGTTTCTCATGAGCTGAGGTGTATGGCTTAGATTTAGTGGAGAGGAATAAATGGTGGAGATCACTTGAGCTTGTTATATAAGCCACTTTTTCTCTCTCCCTCCTCATTCACCCTCATTCATTTCTTTTCCACCAAACCCTAGCCATTGGAGAGAGAGGCAAGTACACCTTGCCGAATGTTGGACGATTTCTATTTCGTTTGTTCCATTCTCTTTGTTGTTACATTCTAAGCATGTTTAGAACTTGAAGTTTTCTATTTTGTTGGCTAGATTGTTGTAGATCTAACTTTGAAGCAAATTCGGTTTTCATGGGCTTTGATCTGGTAAACTTGTATATTCTTGCTCGTTGATGGTTCCATGTTGTAGAGAATTTCATTCTACCCCAAATTGACCTATGGAAGTCCAAATTTGGACTCCGGATTGAAGTTTGGTGGTGTGGAGAAGCCATGTTATTTTCCCCATGGACATCTCCTCTGTGGGAAGCCATCATTTGCATTTTTGGCTTACATGCGAGCTTGCTGGCATTTTGGAGCCGCATGCACGTATGGGTATTTTGTGTTGGCCGTATATGGAATTATTCCAGTTGACCGCATGTAACTTATTAGCTTGCATTAATATTTGTATAGCAATAATGATGAGCCGCATAGGTTGTGGCAATAGCATTAAATGCAGGCTCGCACTTTTGCATGTAACTTGTATTAAATATTTGTCCTCAGTATTTCTTTAGTATTAATACTTTCTCTCCATTTCCATTTGAGCCGCATGGAAAGGAGCTGCAGGGCTTGGGCATCTGCATTAAATGCATGCTTGCATTTTTTTTTTAAGTAAATAGTGAGCCGCATAGGCTTTAAAGAAAGCATTTAATGCACTTTTCTTAAATGCATATTTTCCCATGTATTTTCCTAAGGCATCTCCTGAGCTAGCCGCATAGGCTAAGGGAGAGAGAAAGCATTTAATGCATTAATTCTTTCATGCATATTTTCTATGCACATCCTGAGCTAGCCGCATAGGCCACTTTAACAGTGAGCCGCATGAAAGCATCAATGTGGTATGCAATGCTAGCATACGTTCAAAAAAAAGAAGGCCATGCATGTGTTGATTTCTTAAAGGCATGTATTATTAATGCTTTACTTAAATACATTTAGTACAGGACCATGCATTAGTTAGCTTTCTTAGCTTTCTTAGCTTTCTTAGTGCATGCATTATTCTAATGCATGGTTTAAATGCATTAATGCATACGTAGGACCATGCTTGGCCGCATGGTTATTCTATTGGAGCCGCATGGTTATTCTATTGGAGCCGCATAAGGAATTATTTAATATTAGTTGCTTGTTTGCATTCTCATACAAGCAATCGCATGGCCATTATTTAATTATTTATTTAATTGTTTGTATTTTGTGTAAGCAAATGTGTGTTGGCCGCATGGCCTCTTCCCACTTGCTGGCCGCATGGCCATTGTACTTTTGGACTTTGAATTTAATATTGGACCGCATGGCTTTTGTTGAGCTGCCTGTACTTGCAGGATATATTTTATTATATGTCATCATTGCTTGGCCACGTGAACCAATATTTAAATGGTTCACGTGAACTTTTCTTATTGCATTGATTGTGGGGGGTCCCACATAGCTTCCTTTAGTTGACTTGCTTGCTGAAGTGGGAGTTTGCATTTAATGAGGGTCCCACTGTCTTTTATCTTATTTGATTTTATGGCCTATTTATTGTTTCATGGCCGCATGGATGGTCTTCTACTTTCTTGGCCGCATGGGGTCCCTCCCACTCTTGGCCGCATGCACAATTGTATGCTAGCCGCATATGGCTTGCTGGCCTTAAATGCTTGACTGATTTCATTTAAATAATTTCGGAGCCGCATGGGTGGCCTCCCACTCTCTTTGACCGCATGTTTGTTCTCCCACTTTTGGACCGCATGGGTCCCACTTTGATTGTTTAAATGTTTTATTTGCCTGAATTGTGGTCAGAATTTCTTCCCACTCCCAACATAAAAATTGTAGAGTTTCTCCTTGGCTTCAAGAATATATATATTATTAATATATTATTTTTTAATTGTGCAAGTTTCTTCCTTCTTTGATAAATGACATGACACGACGGTGACCCGTAGTGGTGCACTCTTGAAATGAACTTAACATGATATTCTTGACTTGATATTCTTGACATGATAACTTGACATGATAATGACTTGATAGTGGCCCGCCGTGGCGCACTCTTGACATGATAAACCTGACATGATATCTCTTGAAAGACTGTTGCGACGGCTAGCATGACTTGATAAGATTGAATAACTTGGACACCGTGGACGATTGTGCTTGTACAAATGAACCTGTCTTGTCTTGCATCATGTCTAGGATGGGACTCCTGAGTACCACGGTCAGGAGTACCTACTGTAAATGGCTAAGGCTAATAACTAGAATAATACAGTAGTTCATGGAGAGACTTTCCCAGTTACCTGTTGCCCTTTTGATCCCGGCCTTATATATATATATATACATGGGATTTGTTGCTATCCGTCGAGATGAGCGCACTTCCAGCCCGCCGTCGAGTGTGGTACCTTAGGACACATGTATCTTACTACAGTGTGTCTGCTATATCATGCTATCTTTTTCCTTTTTTTTGCTGGGGTCATTCAGGTAGTAATAAACAGGTAACCGGACTTGGAAGAATCTCGCTGCATCTTGCTAGTAACTAGGCCTGTGATAACCCTAGTTAGTTAAAGTATCAAGCCGTACTTATTGCTTGGCCGTGAATGTTGCATGGAGTTCAATCTGTCTAGTCTTGTCTTGATCTTGTACATGATTGTTATATGTCCTGATTTCTTATTTTATCTTGCCGATAAATGGTGGGAGAAACCAAGTTCCGTTCAGACGAAGGGTTACAACCCCGGTCCTTGTTTGGTTTACGGGTTGTAACCTGGTTATCTGAATAGTCCCATGGTTATCTCATCGTATATCACATTCCCAGTTCTATTTATTTAACATGTTCTCCAGTTTACTTCACGTCAAATGATGATTTACTTACTGTCTTCCTGTGTTCGGGTTAAGTGCATTGGTACTGCACGAATCTCGATCCTCCTTTACTTATTTGCTTGTTGATTGCTAATGATTGCTGGTTTTAAGTTCATAGTTCAGCCTCCTTGTGGTACTTGCTATTTGGGGTTTGACCCCACTAGTTTTGCATGGCCAGGTTCTAATAGAAGAGCCCGAAGGATCTACCGCACCATCTACTCGACGGTGACCAGCCGGAGCACCAGAGTGCCTCAGTGGGTTTCTTCTTCATCCTCCCACTGATATGTAAATTCTCCTCTTGTAACTATTAGCCCCGAGCACGTGTTTAGCTCGTGTTTTGGTATTTTTCTTGATATTGTAGCCTACGGGCATAAATATGATATGTGCATTCTAGACTATAGCTAGTCCTTATCATGTACGACTAATACTCTAGCTAGTCATCAGTTCTGTGGTACTGGCTTCATGATCATTCATGTATATATGGTTCGGGACACCTTACTATTGTATGTATGATGATCGTACTCCTTGCTCTTTTATAATTGCCTGTGATTGAGATACCTAGGATTGTTAAACCTTCGGATTGACTGATGGCTTGTAGAGTAACCCCCATGTCTTGACAGCTTATACATGATTCCAGAGTATTAACGTACTTTGGGATTATGTAGCTGGCTATGTCTGTCCCCGCTCTCCAGTATTCTGGTTCTAGGGCGTGACATGGTTTTAGTGGTGGCCCATGCAGGTCTGAATCTCGATTTTCAGATTTGTGGGGGTTACCATGTTTAGATATCTCAATCACGATTATCCTTATTGATCTCCTTCGGATTATTCTCTACCTCTGATACTTGACTTGATATCTGTTTTGATCATTGATCATTCCTGTTCTCATGATTTGATCTTGTGTCCTTCAACCTTCAAGGGCACTGTTCTTGATTCTTCTGATTATCTTGTTCGTGTTTAGCCGAGGGCAACTCAGCATTCTTCAGCCAGGCCAGTTATGGAGGATCAGTCTCAGCATGCAGGCAGAGATGTCAGTCCACCCCGATCAGCCAGTCGCTTCTGTCTTCGCATCTTGAGACAGGTGGTAAAGTTCATGCATCTGTTTCAACTACGATGACACGTTCTGGGTAGAGTCATGTCTTGAACTAAGTCATTGGTACCGACTTACCTTGAGGCTTGACTTTTATCCATTTTGGGAGTCAGCTTAGGCCAGCGAGGACGTTGGTTTCTACACAACTGACTCAGGAGCCATATTGATCCATATGCCTCCAGCCCTTCTTGATCATGATTGTATTTATTCTTGTACATTTATTTACCGCTTACGTATTTTATATTACTGATTGTTTTACTTACTTACTTGCCATGCTTGATTTATTGAGATTGTTGAGTTTTCTGGAGCTTTTGTTTTGTTATCTTGCTCGACTAGCCTCAGGAAATTCCGAGGATGGAATTTTTCTAAGGTGTGGAGAGTTGTGAGACCCGTCTCACTGTATCGGTATTTTATACGGATACATATTTATTTGAGCCGTATTTCGTATTTCTCGATTTGTGTGATATTTTAAAAAAATTTCCAAGATATAGGAATTTCATGACTTGGTTTTATTTGGTTCGGTTCCACTTTGACTTGGTTTGGTTTAGTTGGTTTCTCATGAGCTGAGGTGTATGGCTTAGATTTAGTGGAGAGGAATAAATGGTGGAGATCACTTGAGCTTGTTATATAAGCCACTTTTTCTCTCTCCCTCCTCATTCACCCTCATTCATTTCTTTTCCACCAAACCCTAGCCATTAGAGAGAGAGGCAAGTACACCTTGCCGAATGTTGGACGATTTCTATTTCGTTTGTTCCATTCTCTTTGTTGTTACATTCTAAGCATGTTTAGAACTTGAAGTTTTCTATTTTGTTGGCTAGATTGTTGTAGATCTAACTTTGAAGCAAATTCGGTTTTCATGGGCTTTGATATGGTAAACTTGTATATTCTTGCTCGTTGATGGTTCCATGTTGTAGAGAATTTCATTCTACCCCAAATTGACATATGGAAGTCCAAATTTGGACTCCAGATTGAAGTTTGGTGGTGTGGAGAAGCCATGGTATTTTCCCCATGGACATCTCCTCTGTGGGAAGCCATCATTTGCATTTTTGGCTTACATGCGAGCTTGCTGGCATTTTGGAGCCGCATGCATGTATGGGTATTTTGTGTTGGCCGCATATGGAATTATTCCAGTTGACCGCATGTAACTTATTAGCTTGCATTAATATTTGTATAGCAATAATGATGAGCCGCATAGGTTGTGGCAATAGCATTAAATGCAGGCTCGCACTTTTGCATGTAACTTGCATTAAATATTTGTCCTCAGTATTTCTTTAGTATTAATACTTGCTCTCCATTTCCATTTGAGCCGCATGGAAAGGAGCTGCAGGGCTTGGGCATCTGCATTAAATGCATGCTTGCATTTTTTTTTTAAGTAAATAGTGAGCCGCATAGGCTTTAAAGAAAGCATTTAATGCACTTTTCTTAAATGCATATTTTCCCATGTATTTTCCTAAGGCATCTCCTGAGCTAGCCGCATAGGCTAAGGGAGAGAGAAAGCATTTAATGCATTAATTCCTTCATGCATATTTTCCATGCACATCCTGAGCTAGCCGCATAGGCCACTTTAACAGTGAGCTGCATGAAAGCATCAATGTGGTATGCAATGCTAGCATACGTTCAAAAAAAAGAAGGCGATGCATGTGTTGATTTCTTAAAGGCATGTATTATTAATGCTTTACTTAAATACATTTAGTACAGGACCATGCATTAGTTAGCTTTCTTAGCTTTCTTAGTGCATGCATTATTCTAATGCATGGTTTAAATGCATTAATGCATACGTAGGACCATGCTTGGCCGCATGGTTATTCTATTGGAGCCGCATGGTTATTCTATTGGAGCCGCATAAAGAATTATTTAATATTAGTTGCTTGTTTGCATTCTCATGCAAGCAACCGCATGGCCATTATTTAATTATTTATTTAATTGTTTGTATTTTGTGTAAGCAAATGTGTGTTGGCCGCATGGCCTCTTCCCACTTGCTGGCCGCATGGCCATTGTACTTTTGGACTTTGAATTTAATATTGGACCGCATGGCTTTTGTTGAGCTGCCTGTACTTGCAGGATATATTTTATTATATGTCATCATTGCTTGGCCACGTGAACCAATATTTAAATGGTTCACGTGAACTTTTCTTATTGCATTGTTTGTGGGGGGTCCCACATAGCTTCCTTTATTTGACTTGCTTGCTGAAGTGGGAGTTTGCATTTAATGAGGGTCCCACTGTCTTTTATCTTATTTGATTTATGGCCTATTTATTGTTTCATGGCCGCATGGATGGTCTTCTACTTTCTTGGCCGCATGGGGTCCCTCCCACTCTTGGCCGCATGCACAATTGTATGCTAGCCGCATATGGCTTGCTGGCCTTAAATGCTTGACTGATTTCATTTAAATAATTTCGGAGCCGCATGGGTGGCCTCCCACTCTCTTTGACCGCATGTTTGTTCTTCCACTTTTGGACCGCATGGGTCCCACTTTGATTGTTTAAATATTTTATTTGCCTGAATTGTGGTCAGAATTTCTTCCCACTCCCAACATGAAAATTGTAGAGTTTTTCCTTGGCTTCAAGAATATATATATTATTAATATATTATTATTTAATTGTGCAAGTTTCTTCATTCTTTGATAAATGACATGACACGACGGTGACCCGTAGTGGTGCACTCTTGAAATGAACTTGACATGATATTCTTGACTTGATATTCTTGACATGATAACTTGACATGATAATGACTTGATAGTGGCCCGCCGTGGCGCACTCTTGACATGATAAACCTGACATGATATCTCTTGAAAGGCTGTTGCGACGGCTAGCATGACTTGATAAGATTGAATAACTTGGACACCGTGGACGATTGTGCTTGTACAAATGAACCTGTCTTGTCTTGCATCATGTCTAGGACGGGACTCCTGAGTACCACGGTCAGGAGTACCTACTGTAAATGGCTAAGGCTAATAACTAGAATAATACAGTAGTTCATGGAGAGACTTTCCCAGTTACCTGTTGCCCCTTTGATCCCGGCCTTATATATATATATATACATGGGATTTGTTGCTATCCGTCGAGATGAGCGCACTTCCAGCCCGCCGTCGAGTGTGGTACCTTAGGACACATGTATCTTACTACAGTGTGTCTGCTATATCATGCTATCTTTTTCCTTTTTTTTGCTGGGGTCATTCATGTGAGCACCCTGAATTTCGGGTTGTTTTTTTTATTTATTATTTTATTTATTTTCCTGATTGATTTTTACTTCGATAAATAATTTATTTTTGTTATTTTCCTTAAGTGTACTTTTCCGTGCCATTGATATTTGGAGTATCAGGGTTGTTCAATTCTGGAAATCCTCTTCACGAGTTTTGGAGTGGACACGATTACCTTCATGACGGTATATAGTGTCCCATCCAAATTTGTTCCCTTGTGCTCTTTCTGTTTCGCTGAACTTTGGGTCAGTTTAGACCATTTGATTGTTATTTATTTTCCCACTCTTTTTCTTGATCTTTTTCAGCGCGTTACCATGACATTTAAATTGGGAGCGCAAGACCAGTTAGTTTCTTGAAACCAACTCCTCATTGATGATCTACTCGAGACGCTCGTCACCCATGACCTTTGTGTCCCACTCAGACACGTCATTTTGGGCTCCATTTGATTCGCACAACTTTCCCGACACGTGACCCGATTTTATTTCACTCCATGGCGTCACATTCATTTTCCAACTTGATTTGTGGGTCCCCTGTCGACCAAAACCTGTCGGCCCCAACTATGGACATGGTCCACTTTGAGCCTACTATCTGTCCGCCACTTGTGTCCTATTCATTGGAATCCCCATGTGCTACTTATTTGCACATGATCATCAACGCCTATTTTTAATTCATTTATTGTTCGATGTCCGATTTTCATCCAATCCGGCTCCACCGAGCCCAGCCCAGCTTCGTGCTACCCTCCATCATGACACCCTCCTTTTTCTTGCCCAAAATTATCAAGTACTCTTTTTGCACATTTTTCTATATTTATAGGAAATTTCTATGTATTTAATTCTATTGGAATGACCATTTTTCCAACATGTTATTCCTAGCCATTTGATTTCTCCAAATGAATCTCACCCATCCATTTTCCTCCATCCCACTCACAGCCAACTTTTTCCCACTTGGCCATGTGGCCGGCCCTAAATTCTAGGGAGCACAACTCATTCTCTCTCTCTTATCCATTCTCTCTCTCTTCCTTTCTTTTTCCTACACTACAACCACCCCAACAAAAACAACAGAACCTACAACTCCAAGCCCGACCTCCCCATGCTCGATCACCACGACCACCTCCCCGGCCGAGCGCCGCCGGCCACCACCCCGGCGAGCTCAGCCCCTGGCCTCCTCCACCTTCCTCCTCCCACACAACTCTTTCCCATCTCCTCATTCTTCTTCAACTATCACAGCATATTCATCACCTCCCCCTTTATCAACCCGACGCCTCCTCTCTGGCCATGGCCGAGCCACCACCCTCGGCCAGCCTGGCCGTCGGCCACCGGAGCAACTCCTTCTCCCCATTCTCTCCTCCTCCACTTCAACCTCCATCAACACCACCCCGACCTTCCTTCCTCCTCCCTTCAAACCGTAGCCACCACCACCATTTCTCTCCACGCCACAGCCAACCGACCGCCACCACCCTCCACGGCGAGCCCCCGCACGTCGCCCCGCGCGTCGCCGTGCCGCCCTGCGCGCTCGCGCGCTGGCAGCAACGCGACAGCGGCAGCAGCCACCATGGCGCGCGCGCGTAAGGCGCTGGCCACTACCGCCATGGCCGGCCACGCGCCGCCGTGGCCCCCTCCGTGGACAGCTCCCCCTCCGACGAGCACCGACGTGTAGTCCCCTGACGGCCAACGTCCTCCGGGACGCGCCGTCGAGGCGATTCGTGCGTTTTGAACGAGATCCCGTCGGCGCGCGCGAGTTTGGAACTCAGAATTCGTGCTCCGTCGCAGCAACTTCGCGCGCATTTTTCCGGAGATCCGACCGTTGGATCGGCGATTTCTTCGCTCCGTCGCAATCTCGGTATATCCACCTTCATTCCTATCAATTTTCGTCCGTTAATTTTATCGTTTGATACATGAAAACCGGCCACCAAGTTGACCGTTTAAATTATATTAAATTTGGACAGTTTCGCGGGGCCAACTTCGTCAGCTTGTATCTCCTCCACCGCAGCTCCGTTTGGTGTGCTACCAGTTCCTGTGCGAAACTGGTATAATCCTCTTGCTACCCCTCCAGTTTCGTTTCATTGTGAGCTTGTTTGATTGGTTGAATTCGACGCCAAAGTTGGCCGTCCGAATTCGTAATTTCCAACTTGTAAAATTCTATTTTTGAACACGGGACTCCAGATTTCATTTCTGACACCACCATTAGATTCGTGGCGTCGTTCTGGCATGTTTTTATATAAAATTTGTTAGATTTGGAGAACGTGGGCCCGAGCACGCATTTCGGTGCAAAGCGGGTCCCACTTTCTGGGTCAACGGGACTTTTTGACGCCGGCTCATCGGAATCCATTTCCGGAGATACCGTTGAGTTTGTAACGTCATTCTGGACTCGTTGACATATAATTTGCTAGGTTTTGGTGGACATTGGATCGGGCACGCATTTCGGTGCAAGTCAGACACCAATGTCCGGGCCAACGGGTTATTTTAAGATCGGCTCATCGAAATCCAATTTCGGATATACCGTTGAGTTCGTATCGTCATTCTGGACTCGGTGACATGTAGTTTGCCGAGTTTTGAGAACTTGGGCTCCGGCACGCATTTCCGTGCAAACCGAAATTTCAAGTTCTGGTCAACGGACCAAATTGAGATCGGGTCAACGGAATCCAATTCTGGAGATACCGTTGGGTTCGTATCGTCATTCTGGTTTCGTGAACATATAATTTATTATATTTTATTGACTTGTTTTCTTGCACATTTTTCGGTGCAAAACGGCTCCGACATGGACACCGTTTTGACCCGAAATTACCTTTTTGCCCTTGTGTCCAAATTTGGACCGATGGATAGGCTATCCTAGCTAATTTGACCATTCTGGACACGTTAGCGATGTTCATTTCATCGTCCGACAATATTTGTTGATAGTTTCTCTGAGTTTAACCTTTTTAATAAT
The DNA here is from genome assembly GCA_029216955.1 of Iris pallida. Classification (NCBI taxonomy): domain Eukaryota; kingdom Viridiplantae; phylum Streptophyta; class Magnoliopsida; order Asparagales; family Iridaceae; genus Iris; species Iris pallida. The sequence continues at coordinate 2,076,738 of JANAVB010031220.1, forward strand.
TAATTAATAATTAATTCATATAATGCTCGTATTTCGGGATTAGTACAACGAAACTGAGCTCAGTCAATTCCAGTGATCTCACATCGCTGAAATTGACAAGATGGGCACGTGGATCACTGTAATGAGATTATCAACCTTACCATTGATATTCTTATCTCGATTTACGTGTCGTAAGTTTCGACGTACGAATAACGAAGTACACTTTATATTTTTAATAATTAGACTAGATTTGACCCTGTTTGACCAAAGTTGACCAGTTGACCCAAAGTCAACTGTAAGTCAACACTTGACCTAGTTTTACTAGATTATTGACCGGAGTTGACCTAGGGTTAATTTGACTTAGAAGAACCTAGAATAATATAGATTTCTTGTAGAGACTCTTTTAATATAACTTGAACACTTTGTAACCTGTGTTACTTTAAATAGGACTCTGTGGCTTCAGTTGGACCCTCTATACTTATCAGCTCAGGACCGCAGGCGAGTACATTCACTGATAGTTTTCATTGTCTTAATATCTACTATATCCGATTCAGTCGTAGTGTTATACTTGATTCCTGACACGACAGTTCACGGACTAGTATACATCGGATCCTGTCATGAGATGTTATTCCTGGACTTTCTTGGTATATGGGTATGAGATATTTCAGTGTTCCTGTACTTATATAGGCACACATTGGGAGTGGGCTGGCCCCCTGCTCTCAAACCCTGTGTCATGACGTGCCATGTCCGGATCCGTAATACTATTCGGGGGATATATTGGGGGAAATTATTAGGGGTTATGTGATCAAAGCCTCCCTGTCACTATATTTTGCTAGCGCCACCCTCACCTCACGTAGGGTGTAGCAGATACCTCACCACCGGTTATCCAGGTTGGACGGCATGATTCTCCGTTGAGTACACCGCGGATTGTCGTGCCAAGTGGATAACTTGGCCTTGTTTCCCCTTTAGCCGATCACATATCACTCTAATAATTCAAAACACCTTTTACTTTATTTGTCATGTCTTACATTCCAGTTTCAGCTTTACTTACTATCCTTTCACCATGCTATGATTCATTTCTCATATGCTATACCTGTCTTTTATACTGTACCATGATTACGAGACTAAGTTCTGTTTGAAAGAAGGGTTACAACCCCGGTCCTTGTTTGGTTTAAGGGTTGTAACTCGGCTTTCAAACGGTTCCCAAGTCGCCTATATTCTTTGTCTTGTATTTCATTATTACTGTCTCTTATAGTATTTGTCAATTCACATGGAACTGCTGTTGGTGTTTGTACTTGCTCATTTTCCTGACAGGATACGTTGACAAATTTTACAGATAGTTTGGAGGTGCCTGCTAGCCTAGAGGAGACACATTAGAGGTTGTTTAGTTAGTTTTTCTTAGTTGTCTGGAGTTGTATTTATTTTGTGGATTACTGTATTTGAGCTTTGAGATGTATTCTGAGCTTGTATCTTAGACACTTAGATTTCTCTGTTGTACCTCTTTTGGATTTCATGTTTTATCTATCTTCCTTTATGCTCTACCCTAGATGTGATTGAGTATGTATCTGCTATGTCACCTCCATTCGGGGAGTATAAACTGTTAGTCTTATACTATTAGATGCATTGAGACCTAGGACAGCGTTCTACTGCCGACACTGCGGCGTAGGCTGGACGTTGCTACGTTCTCGTGCCCTAATTCTAGGGTGCGGGTCGTGACACGTTTTTAGTGGTGGCCCATGCAGGTCGAGACTAAAAGTGTAGTGGTATTCGAACTAGAGTACCACTACAGCCTGCAGTAGGATTAGGATATATTTTGAAGGTACTCAATCACTGTTAGGACCCTTGAGAGATTCCCGGGACGACCCTTGAGAATCTTATTTAACTCCGATTTGAAAATTCTTTTTCCTTGATTGATTTATCTTTACTTTCTGCCATTTGTAGAAGCATGGAAAATATTGCTTTTAGTCCCACATCGGAAAGGAGAAGAAGAAATGGCTTACTCCATTCTATAAATAGAGCCCCCTTACCTCCTTTGAAAAGGGCACCAACTTCTCTTCCATCCTTCCAAACTTGGACTCTTCCTATTACGCACCTTCGGGTGCTAAGTAGAAGAAGTCTAGGGCAGCGCGGGCTCATCGGGCTCAGTCAGCTGTCCCAACCTCTGACCATCAAGAGCGTCCCGCTAAGCGGGCCTCTGATGGAAAGTTGTACAGAGCCGCCTGTGTCCAGCCCCCGACGTCAAACGGACAGAGTGGTTCTCAAGTGTCTCCCAACAAAGATCGAGGGCAAGTGTTTCTATTAGCCCCTACATCAGGGAGCAAACATGATACCTACGCACTCGTGTGTTCAGGATACCCGGGCCCACAAAGCGAGTGCACGGGCAGATCGAGACATTCCTCATGCGAGTCATGAGACATTCCTCATGCGGCTCGGTCATGAGACGTCCTTTATACGGCTCGGTCATGAGACATTCCTCATGCGGCTCGGTCATGAGACATTCCTCATGCGGCTCGGTCATGAGACGTCCTTCATGCGGCTCGGTCATGAGACATTCTTCATGCGGCACAGAACCCAGGAAGCTTCATGCGACTCAAAATCAGACGAGTTTCATGCGTCTCAAGAGTATCATGCGGCTCAAAAGTCACCAACATGGACATGCGGCTCAACGCACATAGGCAGCTCGAGAAAACTCCATGCGGCCCAGAGAAAGAGGCCACGTGGTCTTCAAAAACAGCTGTTCCTAACGTGTGGACGCATTTAATGCTCTGACGGCTGACAGACCTGACAAGTGACAAACCTGACATAAAGTTGTCATAATGACTGACACGAAAAGCAGTACTTCGGGAATAAGGAAAATCTTCAAAGTGGCGCTGTTTACCAAAGTTTTGAGGCGAGCTTATGCGGCCAAGAATAAACGAGTTCATGCGGCCAATGCAGAGAAACCTATGCGGTTCAACCAAGAAGGTCCCCCATGCGGCTCGGCTATAAAGAGATCCATGCGGCTCGGCCATGAAGACTCTCATGCGGCTCGGCCATGAAGACTCCCATGCGGCTCAGTCATGAACATATCCATGCAGCTCGGTCATGACAACCTTCATGCGGTTCGAGTATAGAGACTATTCATGCGGCTCGGTTATGACGACCTTCATGCGGCCCAAACATCGACACTCCTCATGCAGCTCAACGTTGACGACTGGACACGTGTCCTAAAGTCAATCAAATCTTGGGCCAAATCCTAATAATCTGGGACACGTGGCAGAAGAATGAATTAAATTTATTCATTAAGATTCGCAGATGTCAGCAAATCATCATGACGAAGATTTATTGCAATCAGCATTAATTGTTGATGGGATTTGGCATAATCCATATTAACGGCCCAGATCTTTCACGTTCAAGACTAATGGTCCAGATTGGTTAATCATCAGGCCGCCGCCACTTTGAGAATGGGTAATCATCCAAACCCTAATGATGCCCCCACTATTATAAATAGCAAGGTGCCATTCCCTTGTAAATAGAGATAATATAGAGAGATATACAAAAAGAAACCAGAGAAGAATACGTATACACAGAGAGACTTCCCCCATAGTCAGAGAGAGAATATACACAGAGAGAGAGAGAGAAGCCAGAAGAGCAATCAGAGAGAGAGCAAGAAGGCATTTCTTCGTCAACGACCAAGCAGATCTTCTCCGAGTCAAGGCTGCGTACCGATCGTCCAAGGAGTAAGGCAGAGCGGTCGTCGCTTTCCCGAGCCTCTATCGTCACCCCCCAGAATCTAAAATAAACAATCGTACTTAGACTGCTGTACCTAGGTTTTCGTCCCTAGGCTTTCTTTGTACGAGCGAGTTTGTATTGTGAGTCTAAGTTCAGTCCTCCGATAATTGTTCTGTACTTTTACAATCAATGGCAAACACGATGGCGACTCTGCTGTGGACTAACTTCTCCACGGTTGAGGAGTTGGTGACGCAATCGGACGCAGCCAAACTTGGCTCTACACAACAGAAGATGGTCGTACGCTTCGACCAACAGGCGTTCGGAGAGATGCTCTCTGAAGGTAGCACTGGCCCGGTCCAGAAGCGCACCCGCACCATAAAGGCTCGCAAAGAGTGGAGGCCAAAATCATTTGCTCCCCCGCAAGCCCTTGATGGGGTGCTCTCTATTGCTCAAGATGGCGAGAAAGACTCCCCTGCGGCCCCACTTCAGACCGTAGACAACTCTGCCGTCCCCAAGTCCGGCAGAAGAAAACACTATGATGCTGGACTTGTAGGGGCAAAGAGGAACTCTACGCGGTCCGAGCCGCAGAAGAGTATTAGCCGCAGGGAGAAAGCCCATGCGGCTACAACCGCCGACCGCATAAAGAAAACTCATGCGGCCACATCTGTCAGCCGCATTACTTATGCGGCTACAGTTGCCAACCGCACGGATGAGACTCATGCGGCTATTAACGTCAATCGCTTGCAAAAAACCCATGCGGCCACAGATGCCAACCGTATATGGTCAGCCTGCACGGTCGTAACTCCTAACCGTATAAAGACTCATCCTACAATAAAAGACAGCCGCATGCAGACAGCCTGCACGGTACCCAATGCTAGCCGCATAGCATCCGTCCTACGCTTCTCTCGATCAGTCTTCGACCGGCTCTCATGCGGTCCTGACTCTGATCATTATCTGGATGATAATCCAGACTCTATGGTATTCGACTTAGACTCCTCCTATTACGCACCCACAAGTGCTAAAAGGAGGAAGTCTAGGGCAGCGCGGGCTCAACAAGTCCAGACGACTGCCCCAACCTCTGACTATCGGGGCGTCCCGCTGATTATTACGCGGGCCTCTGATGGGAAGTTGTATAAGACCACTCAAGTCCAGCCCCCGGCGGCAAACAGACAAAGTGGTTCCTCTGACCTGCGTGAGGTTATCCTCCACAAACGCAAGGAAAGAGAAGGAGCTTCGGGGTGTAAAGAGCCCTCACACGAACATCAATGCACCCAGATCATCGTCAACTGCTGTTGCAGCAACGCGGCGGTGACGGAAGACCGGCCATCCGTCTTCCAAAGACTACATCACCCGAGCTCAGAAGACGAGGCACCTCATGTTGTCTCCTGCAAGTCCGCGCAGAAAGTTCTCGCCAAGGGAAGAGGGAAGAAAACGAGCATCTCCAGCCCAAAGGTGTCAACTACTGCAGCTAAGAAACCATCGTCAAAAGGGTTATCCTCCACTGGAGTACTTCAACACACCCGTTCGAAGACGAAAACTGCTGCAGTAGGAAGTTCGTCGTCCGCAACATTGGGGGTCGTCGGAACTGGGGGTAGCACTCCTCCAAACATCCACGACAATCCGACATTCCAAGAATACGAACTGGAGGAAGCAAATCCTCCGACGGATACAACAGATACCGACGTCCCCAAGGACATCCTAGACGAAGCAAGCTCCGATGCCGGGGGTAGTATTCCTTCCGAGTCTGAACCTGAAGAGTACATCCCCACATATCCTGATGATTTCTCGATGCACGGGTACGACTCGGAGGGTACATCCTCCACCACTCCTTCCGTCACTCCTCATGTGAAGACGGTGTTCATGACAGACAGCAATCAAGGCGGTTCCGGTGATCGCCAGCACATCGACACTTTGGAGGCCATATTGCACGCCTTGGTCAAATCTGTAGACGAGATCAAAGCGGCACTTCCTAATCTGCAGGGGGTGACACCTGGCCAGACAAGCACGGGTCCCCCAATCAACGTAGATTCAAATTCGGCGGCACCAAACCCGGGCAATAATCCTCCCGAAGTAACGGCTCCGACTGCGACAGATGAGACCCGAGAAGTAAGGAGAGAAGTTCAAGAGCTCCGAGCCATGTTCCACGCCAGAGAAAACTCTCAAGACCTCCGGATACGGCAACCATATCCTGCTGAATGGAGGGATGTTCCCTTTCCACCAAGATATAAGCCGTTCAATATCAACCCCTATGATGGCGAGACCTCAGCAAGTCGGTACATCACTTACTTCGAGGTCACTACCGACCATCTGCCCCATGATGACGCTATCCTAACACAGTTATTCATTGGGGCATTGGAAGGAGTTGCCTTCGATTGGTACCGCAACCTGCCGGACAATTGCATCCATTCCTTCGCTGGCTTCAAACGCCTGTTCTTGGAGAGGTTCTATGAGGTAGGGCAGGACGTCACGATGTCTACCCTCATGGACGTCATTCAAGGAGAAAAAGAGCTGACGAGGAATTACATTGAGCGGTTCCGTCAAACCGCAATGAAGTTACCATCTGGCAACCCGGACTCCTCCTTGATCGAAATTTGCCAAAAGAGACTACTCCCAACAATCAGTCTCTGGATGGGCGAGAGTCAATTCAAGGACTGGAAGGCTTTTATCATTAGTGCTACGAGTGTCGAAGAACGATTAAAGAAGGCTCGCCAACTGGGATTACATATCTCAGAGGGAGAGAACAAAGGCAAGCGTCCCAGCACCACCAACGACAATGGGGGTAGCCCTTCCAACAACCGGGACAACAGAGGCAAGCAGGCTATGGTGGCCGATACAGCCCAGAAGCCTGAGTCGCAACCTGCGGACAAACAATGGCCTCAAATCACTTACTCTTTTGAAGACGGTCACGTCAAGCCTATCTTGGACATGCTCATACAAGGAGATAGGATTCAGCTTCCTCCACCAAGACGGGAGCCTCGGCCGACTGATCTGGAGAACCCAAAGTTCTGCCATTACCACCGCTACGTCCACCATGCTACGTACGACTGCTACCAACTGAAACGATATATCCAGAACCTCATCGATTCGAACGCTCTGGCCATCGATTTCGAGGAGGTAATCGTGGCAGCCAACATGGTATCCGTACAATTCGGCAGCTTCCCTCCAACAGAGACCCAGGACGGGGTTATACCCATCCCTCTGGCAACGATGGAGATTGCTAATCTCCCGCCTGCTCAAGCTGCTGGTCTAGTACCCCTCACCACATCACGAGGGGAAATCATGTGGGTCCATCCGGACCTAGTCCACGAGGTAACTCAGTCCACTCCATCTTCTAAAAAGAAAAGTGGAAAAGTCAGATCCTGCCGCACCACCTCAGCAGATGGAGAGGAAGTCACGACCGTTGTTACTCGATCCGGAGCACAATCTCAACCTGTGGCTGAAAACTCGACTGATGATCATCCGCCCATTACCACGGATGCTCCGGGACCGGTTCAGCCTTCGACGACCGACAAGCCTAGGCCGAAGAAGACTCGCTTCGACAAATCCCTCCGAAAGGAAACATCTCAGGGGCTGGAGAGGCCCTACAACTTCGACATCTTGGCACAACTGGCCAATACACCGGCCAAATTGTCCTTATATGAACTCCTGAGGCTCTCAAAGGATGTCCGCACAGCTTTGAGCGATGCACTTCAAAATGCCGACGCGTACCTGGCTCAGGTCAACCTCACGGGAGAAAATTAGCCTGCAGACCTCCAAGACAGTGCCTGTACGGGAGCAATGCCCAACATCGTCTTCACTCCACAAGACATGCTCATCAAGACTAATCTACACGATCGCCTATTATACTACACAGGCTACATCGGCGACATAAAGGTGGACCGGATGCACATTGACCCTGGGTCTTCCATAAGCATCATTCCAAAAGGACTACTGCATCATCTTCGCATCCCGATGCATCGTCTGACACCTACAAGCACCGCCATCAGCGGTTTCAATTCGGGCAGGAGCTACCCTATTGGAAAGATTCGTCTGAAGTGTCAAATTGGCGATCTCCAATCCGAAGTCACCTGTTACGTCATAGATGCAGATACTTCTTACAACATCCTCTTGGGGCGCCCATGGATACACGATTATATGATCGTGCCTTCCACGCTACACCAGTGCTTCAAATACGTCGACAAACACGGCTTCGTGAAGACAGAATTTGCTGATATCGATCCCTTCAAAGGGGTCGAATCTTACTACTCGGACTCCTGCTTATACGAAAAGTCGAAGAGGCACCTTGATGAATGAGACGCACAAACTCATACCGAGACAACCACGGGATCAGAAGGACCCCTGACGATCCACCTCCAAGCTCACAAACCGGACAAGTCTGCACCCCTTACCGCCACTCTACGGAAGGACGCAATCAGCCTCTCAGCGCAGGAGGAGCAAAGGATAATCCGGCTGCCAAGGTCCGGCCAAGTGCCGAGACCCACAACAGGGCCACTGACAATCAGATTGTCGAGAGTCGGTCAACCCCAAACAGAGAAGCTCAATCCCTCCGATCGGCCACTGACGATACCCCTTCCCAAGAAGGGTCGTCACCCCGATGCAAGGTCTGACACTTCTAGTGAACCAGCCACTCCTCGCTCCACGTCAAGTGCCAAACTGGGGGTCACTAGTCCGCCAACAACTCCACGATCTACTCCATCAACTGAACCCCTGATGATCAAGTTGCCCAAATCATCCTCTCAGTCTGCATTTACACAGGGGGTGGCTGAAGAAGAGTTGGAGCTGGCCAAGTATGTGGCTGCTCACACTGAGACTTGCTCATATTGCCCATCAACGGCAACTTCCTGAAGAAGTATTACGTCCGAAACGACATCCAAAAAAAAAATCCCTGATGATTGAGTTATGTACCCCCCGGTACCGCTGAACTCACATTCTGTCTCCAAATTTCCTAGATTGGTGAGTTATGTACCCCTCCGGTACCGCTGAACTCACATCCACTCCAGATTATCTAGTCATGTACCCGCTGGTACCACTGAACTCACATCCACATTCTCTCCAGATCACCGAGTCATGTACCTGCTGGTACCGCTGAACTCATATCCACAATATTCCAGATTTTCCAGTCATGTACCCTCTCGTACCGCTGAACTCACCTCCTCCTTCCACAAAAATCCCAAACTACCAAGTCATGTACCCGCTGGTACCTCTGAACTTACACTTTGATTCCAAAATATATGGATTGTCGAGTTATGTACCCGCTGGTACCCCTGAACTTACATCCTGGTCACTCTTTTGGAAGAAAGTCATGTATAACCGTACCTCTGAACTTTTTTCCTGGAAGGGATCCTCCCTCATGATCCACTACCCGCGCTCCCAGTGCACAAAAAGGGTAACAGATCCACAAATTTCCAAAACGACCATGTCCTCATTACCTCTGAGTCGTTCCATTTTCGCCAAAAACAAATCACCCCTTTACATAGAACTTCCATGTCCTCATTACCTCTGAGTCGTTCTATGTACCCCTCTTCATTGAGCCCACTCCTGCCATGTCCTCATTACCTCTGAGTGGGAAGGCTCCGTCGAAGAAAACTTCATACTTGCCATGTCCTCATTACCTCTGAGTAAGTATGTCGATTCCCTTTCAACCTATTATTTGTACCCACAACCGGAGTACGCCAAAGATAATAGGTCCACAAATATCCTCCGTTGAGTTTTCTCCTGCCATGTCCTCATTACCTCTGAGTAGGAAGATTTCGCGGTGAAACAAAAACCCTCATGCTTGCCATGTCCTCATTACCTCTGAGTAAGTATGTTGGTTCCTTTTCATCCTATTATCCGTATCCTAAGCCAGGGTACGCCAAGGATAATAGGCCCACAAATGTCCTCTGTTGACCACAAATGTCCTCTGTTGACCACAAACGTCCTCTGTTGACCACAAATGTCCGCTGTTGACCACGAATATCTTCCGTGAAGTCTTTCCTGCCATGTCCTCATTACCTCTGAGCAGGAAGATTCCACGGTAAAACCCTCATGCTTGCCATGTCCTCATAACCTCTGAGCAAATATGTTGGTTTCCTTTCATCCTATTATCCGTATCCTGAACCAGGGTACGCCAAGGATAATAGGTCCACAAATATCCCTTGCTAAGCTTCTTAGCATAAATCTACCATCTCACCATGCCCTGGGAGCCCAGCTGCTCTACGGCATTCTTTTTTTCAATACCGAGAGCACCCATGACCACTTTGCCATGGCTGTTCCAGATATCCTGACCAAACTTGTTATCCGTACCTAAAACCAAGGTACGCCCAGGGTAATAGGTCCACAAATAATCCTCCAGCAAGTCCAATTCCACAAATACCACAAGTACATGAAAGAGAAGATGAGTTAAAACATGCTCATTTATTCAAAATTCAAAGTACTACATCATCTGGGATCACATCCCTTGACAAAAAGAAAAGAAAAACAGTAAAAGAAAACAGAAAACTGTTCACTGCTCCATGGTATTCTTTCGCCCGATACCAAGAACCTCCATATCCGCCTTACCGCGGAGTTGTCCTAGGTATCCCTATCAAACTTATTATCCGTACCTAAAACCAAGGTATGCCAAGGATAATAGGCCCACAAATATCCTCTGCTGACCACAAATGTCGTACTAGGTCCCTTAGTACATCTATATCTTTCCTCATCATCACATGCTTTCGGAGCCCAGCTGTTCCATAGCATTCTTTCACCCAATGCATAGAACTTCCATGTTGATAGCACCTCTGAGTTGTTCTATGTATCCTCATTCGAGTTCGCTCCTACCATGTCCATATCACCTCTGAGTAGGAAAGCTCTACCATCAACCTTATATTTACCACGTCCATACCACCTCTGAGTAAATATGATGGTTCCCTCTCTCAACTTATTGTCCGTACCTAAAACCAAGGTACGCCAAGGATGATAAGTCCACATAAAATCTCCAGCGGAAGTACCCAAACCTATCACGTCCATGCTACCTCTGATTGGATTGCCACACCTAAACAAATCTACTTTCCATGCTTCTTATTCAAAGTGTTCCAAATTTGTAATTTGGAAACTTTGAAGGGGGTCCTGTAGAAGCATGGAAAATATTGCTTTTAGTCCCACATCGGAAAGGAGAAGAAGAAAGGGCTTACTCCATTCTATAAATAGAGCCCCCTTACCTCCTTTGAAAAGGTCACCAACTTCTCTTCCCTCCTTCCAAACTTGGACTCTTCCTATTACGCACCTTCGGGTGCTAAGTAGAAGAAGTCTAGGGCAGCGCGGGCTCATCGGGCTCAGTCAGCTGTCCCAACCTCTGACCATCAAGAGCGTCCCGCTAAGCGGACCTCTGATAAAAAGTTGTACAGAGCCGCCTGTGTCCAACCCCCGGCGGCAAACGGACAGAGTGGTTCTCAAGTGTCTCCCAACAAAGATCGAGGGCAAGTGTTTCTATTAGCCCCTACATCAGGGAGCAAACATGATACCTACGCACTCGTGTGTTCAGGATACCCGGGCCCATAAAGCGAGTGCACGGGCAGATCGAGACATTCCTCATGCGAGTCATGAGACATTCCTTATGCGGCTCGGTCATGAGACGTCCTTTATACGGCTCGGTCATGAGACATTTCTCATGCGGTTCGGTCATGAGACATCCTTCATGCGGCTCGGTCATGAGACATTCCTCATGCGGCTCGGTCATGAGACGTCCTTCATGCGGCTCGGTCATGAGACATTCTTCATGCGGCACAGAACCCAGGAAGCTTCATGCGACTCAAAATCAGACGAGCTTCATGCGTCTCAAGAGTATCATGCGGCTCAAAAGTCACCAACATGGACATGCGGCTCAACGCACATAGGCAGCTCGAGAAAACTCCATGCGGCCCAGAGAGAGAGGCCACGTGGTCTTCAAAAACAGCTGTTCCCAACGTGTGGACGCATTTAATGCTCTGACGGCTGACAGACCTGACAAGTGACAGACCTGACATAAAGTTGTCATAATGACTGACACGAAAAGCAGTACTTCGGGAATAAGGAAAATCTTCAAAGTGGCGCTGTTTACCAAAGTTTTGAGGCGAGCTTATGCGGCCAAGAATAAACGAGTTCATGCGGCCAATGCAGAGAAACCTATGCGGTTCAACCAAGAAGGTCCCCCATGCGGCTCGGCTATAAAGAGATCCATGCGGCTCGGCCATGAAGACTCTCATGCGGCTCGGCTATGAAGACTTCCATGCGGCTCAGTCATGAACATATCCATGCGGCTCGGTCATGACAACCTTCATGCGGTTCGAGTATAGAGACTATTCATGCGGCTCGGTTATGACGACCTTTATGCGGCCCAAACATCGACACTCCTCATGCGGCTCAACGTTGACGACTGGACACGTGTCCTAAAGTCAATCAAATCTTGGGCCAAATCCCAATAATCTGGGACACGTGGCAGAAGAATGAATTAAATTTATTCATTAAGATTCGTAGATGTCAGCAAATCATCATGACGAAGATTTATTGCAATCAGCATTAATTGTTGATGGGATTTGGCATAATCCATATTAACGGCCCAGATCTTTCACGTTCAAGACTAATGGTCCAGATTGGTTAATCATCAGTCCGCCGCCACTTTGAGAATGGGTAATCATCCAAACCCTAATGATGCCCCCACTATTATAAATAGCAAGGTGCCATTCCCTTGTAAATAGAGATAATATAGAGAGATATACAAAAAGAAACCAGAGAAGAATACGTATACACAGAGAGACTTCCCCCATAGTCAGAGAGAGAATATACACAGAGAGAGAATCCAGAAGAGCAATCAGAGAGAGAGCAAGAAGGCATTTCTTCGTCAACGACCAAGCAGATCTTCTCCGAGTCAAGGCTGCGTACCGATCGTCCAAGGAGTAAGGCAGAGCGGCCGTCGCTTTCCCGAGCCTCTATCGTCACCCCCCCAGAATCTAAAATAAACAATCGTACTTAGACTGCTGTACCTAGGTTTTCGTCCCTAGGCTTTCTTTGTACGAGCGAGTTTGTATTGTGAGTCTAAGTTCAGTCCTCCGATAATTGTTCTGTACTTTTACAATCAATGGCAAACACCATTGAATTTGATTTTGATGGATTATTATTGAATTTGAGTTTGTATTTATTGATTTTGAAGGATGATTATTGAATTTTAAATTTTGATGATAGCTGTTGCATCCGAGTTTGTATTTCATGGATTTTTGTTCATTTTTGGATTCTGATGTTCGTTGATAAATTTGAATTGATTTTTGAGTATTCATTGTTGATTAAATTAATTTTGTCAAGATAAAATCATATGGGCTAGGTCATCTAAGTTATGGAGTCTAGTCTTCTACAGTCATATTAGCCAGCATGGTGAGGACATATAGTTTGACTTGGATATATCTCTCGGGTGTGGAAATTTAAGATTTTTGCAGCCAAGCTAGCGGCATCGCGAAAATGTTAAATACCATGATTTTAGAGGTATGTGCCAAGTCGAGGACTCTGTGATTATCGTAGCCTTGCTTACTAGTATGACGAGGATTTAGTGTACCATGATTTTGGACAGACACATATGATTATCAGATTGTACCTTAAATGTTTTCGAAACATGTTTTCTCTACTTTTGTTTCTGTCCTTCAAAAAAAAATTTTAAAAAAAAATTTAATTAAAAATTGTTTTGTTTTGTTTGCTTCTCATTATTTAATTTAAGAGTAGGTTTGCCTGTTTTTATAAACATTTGCGTAACTTATTGCTATAAGTTTCTTCTTAATACAATGAATCGATAATTTTGCTAGACTTTATCTTGGATTTGATAATTTAGCTCTGGATTTCAAAATGGTTCTTCTTTAAATAGATAAGCAAAACAGATTTTATCGTTATTTCTTTCTTGCTATTATTTTTGTATTAAATAATAATAATAATAAAACTGTCTTGATTTCGTCAAACACCTGCTTGTAATTTTGATAGGAATCTAAATGTTAGTCTTAACGTAGAATTAATTTTTGGGACATGAGAATATATGAGTATATATATATATATAGTGGACACTTTGCCTCACACGTATGCATGCTACACTTGATTTCCCACATGTCTAAATACACATTAATATGTTGTTGATGTTAAATTGTCAAAACCCTAATATTCCTGGTTTTCTGCTTTTCCAGTTTAAATTCATAATTTAAATAAAAAATTTTTATGTTATTTGTTATGTTTACATCACTGCACATGCATGTTATACATACGGTTTCAATTCAAAAAAAAAAAATTTAGTTGAGTTTTGTGTTTGAAATTGTCAATCTGAGACTGTGTGCATATTAACCCTTAATACGGATTTTTGGAACCCAATTTCTCATATACAATTTCATATGTATTCACGTACACACACGCCTACTATCTAACCATATGAACATGTCCCTATACACATAATGCTAGTTTTTTTTCCCTCTCTAACGCTCTATATATATTGTGATTGAATTTCCATGCAATTGACTTTTATTCCTTGACTAGTGATTTTGATTTTTTTTCCTTGAATAGTACCTTTTTTCAGATAATTGGTAGTTACCTTCATTTTATTTTTGATGAGTACCAGTTTTCATATAGGATGGTAGACTGCCTTACAGTTTTGATGGTTTGTTGTCTCTGTAACCTTTTGTTTAGCACCATGGATTGCTTGTGTGTTTTGATACCCTATGACCGTTTTGGTTTAGCATGACTAGTATACCTAGATGAGACTTTCACTACCACCGTATGCCATGACCCTGGACGTTGTTCTTTTTGATGGTATGATTTGTTTAAGTTTTGGGACTTGATTGTGGGGGTTTGACCTAGAGGGAGTATGGACGTTTTAATTTCGAGGACGAAATTTTTATAAGGTGGGTAGGATGTGAGCACCCTGAATTTCGGGTTGTTTTTATTTATTTATTATTTATTTATTTTCCTGATTGATTTTTACTTCGATAAATAATTTATTTTTGTTATTTTCCTTAAGTGTACTTTCCCGTGCCATTGATAGTTGGAGTATGAGGGATGTTCAATTCTGGAAATCCTCTTCACAAGTTTTGGAGTGGACACGATTACCTTCATGACGGTATATAGTGTCCCATCCAAACTTGTTCCCTTGTGCTCTTTCTACTTCGCTGAACTTTGGGTCGGTTTAGACCATTTGATTGTTATTTATTTTCCCACTCTTTTTCTTGATCTTTTTCAGCGCGTTACCATGACATTTAAATTGGGAGCGCAAGACCAGTCAGTTTCTTGAAACCAACTCCTCATTGATGATCTACTCGAGACGCTCGTCACCCATGACCTTTGTGTCCCACTCAGACACGTCATTTTGGGCTCCATTTGATTCGCACAACTTTCCCGACATGTGACCCGATTTTATTTCACTCCATGGCGTCACATTCATTTTCCAACTTGATTTGTGGGTCCCCTGTCGACCAAAACCTGTCGGCCCCAACTATGGACATGGTCCACTTTGAGCCTACTATCCGTCCGCCACTTGTGTCCTATTCATTGGAATCCCCATGTGCTACTTATTTGCACATGATCATCAACGCCTATTTTTAATTCATTTATTGTTCGATGTCCGATTTTCGTCCAATCCGGCTCCACCGAGCCCAGCCCAGCTTCGTGCTACCCTCCATCATGACACCCTCCTTTTTCTTGCCCAAAATTATCAAGTACTCTTTTGCACATTTTTCTATATTTATGGGAAATTTCTATGTATTTAATTTCTATTGGAATGACCATTTTTCCAACATGTTATTCCTAGCCATTTGATTTCTCCAAATGAATCTCACCCATCCATTTTCCTCCATCCCACTCACAGCCAACTTTTTCCCACTTGGCCATGTGGCCGGCCCTAAATTCTAGGGAGCACAACTCATTCTCTCTCTCTTATCCATTCTCTCTCTCTTCCTTTCTTTTTCCTACACTACAACCACCCCAACAAAAACAACAGCACCTACAACTCCAAGCCCGACCTCCCCATGGTCGATCACCACGACCACCTCCCCGGCCGAGCGCCGCCGGCCACCACCCCGGCGAGCTCAGCCCCTGGCCTCCTCCACCTTCCTCCTCCCACACAACTCTTCCCCATCTCCTCCTTCTTCTTCAACTATCACAGCATATTCATCACCTCCCCCTTTATCAACCCGACGCCTCCCCTCTGGCCATGGCCGAGCCACCACCCTCGGCCAGCCTGGCCGTCGGCCACCGGAGCAACTCCTTCTCCCCATTCTCTCCTCCTCCACTTCAACCTCCATCAACACCACCCCGACCTTCCTTCCTCCTCCCTTCAAACCGTGGCCACCACCACCATTTCTCTCTACGCCGCAGCCAACCGATCGCCACCACCCTCCACGGCGAGCCCCCGCACGCCGCCCCGCGCGTCGCCGTGCCGCCCTGCGCGCTCGCGCGCTGGCAGCAACGCGACAGTGGCAGCAGCCACCATGGCGCGCGCGCGTAAGGCGCTGGCCACCACCGCCATGGCCGGCCACGCGCTGCCGTGGCCCCCTCCGTGGACAGATCCCCCTCCGACGAGCACCGACGTGTAGTCCCCTGATGGCCAACGTCCTCCGGGACGCGCCGTCGAGGCGATTCGTGCATTTTGAACGAGATCCCGTCGGCGCGCGCGAGTTTGGAACTCAGAATTCGCGCTCCGTCGCAGCAACTTCGTGCGCGTTTTCCCGGAGATCCGACCGTTGGATCGGCAATTTCTTCGCTCCGTCGCAATCTCGGTATATCCACCTTCATTCCTATCAATTTTTGTCCGTTAATTTTATCGTTTGATACATGAAAACCGGCCACCAAATTGACCGTTTAAATTATATTAAATTTGGACAGTTTCGCGGGGCCAACTTCGTCAGCTTGTATCTCCTCCACCGCAGCTCCGTTTGGCGTGCTACCAGTTCCTGTGCGAAGCTGGTATAACCCTCTTGCTACCCCTCCAGTTTCGTTTCATTGTGAGCTTGTTTGATTGGTTGAATTCGACGCCAAAGTTGGCCGTCCGAATTCGTAATTTCCAACTTGTAAAATTCTATTTTTGAACACGGGACTCCAGATTTCATTTCTGACACCACCATTAGATTCGTGGCGTCGTTCTAGCATGTTTTTATATAAAATTTGTTAGATTTGGAGAACGTGGGCCCGGGCACGCATTTCGGTGCAAAGCGGGTCCCACTTTCTGGGTCAACGGGATTTTTTGACGCCGGCTCATCGGAATCCAATTCCGGAGATACCGTTGAGTTCGTATCGTCATTCTGGACTCGTTGACATATAATTTGCTAGGTTTTGGTGGACATTGGATCGGGCACGCATTTCGGTGCAAGTCAGACACCAATGTCCAGGCCAACGGGTCATTTTGAGATCGGCTCATCGGAATCCAATTCCGGATATACCGTTGAGTTCGTATCGTCATTCTGGACTCGTTGACATGTAGTTTGCTGAGTTTTGAGAACTTGGGCTCCGGCACGCATTTCCGTGCAAACCGAAATTTCAAGTTCTGGTCAACGGACCAAATTGAGATCGGGTCAACGGAATCTAATTCTGGAGATACCGTTGGGTTCGTATCGTCATTCTGGTTTCGTGGACATATAATTTATTATATTTTATTGACTTGTTTTCTTGCACGTTTTTCGGTGCAAAATGGCTCCGACACGGACACCGTTTTGACCCGAAATTACCTTTTTGCCCTTGTGTCCAAATTTGGACCAATGGATAGGCTATCCTAGCTAATTTGACCATTCTGGACACGTTGGCGATGTTCATTTCATCGTTCGATAATGTTTGTTGATAGTTTCTCTGAGTTTAACCTTTTTAATAATTAATTAATAATTAATTCATATAATGCTCGTATTTCGGGATTAGTACAACGAAACTGAGCTCAGTCAATTCCAGTGATCTCACATCGCTGAAATTGACAAGATGGGCACGTGGATCACTGTAATGAGATTATCAACCTTACCATTGATATTCTTATCTCGATTTACGTGTCGTAAGTTTCGACGTACGAATAACGAAGTACACTTTATATTTTTAATAATTAGACTAGATTTGACCCTGTTTGACCAAAGTTGACCAGTTGACCCAAAGTCAACTGTAAGTCAGCACTTGACCTAGTTTGACTAGATTATTGACCGGAGTTGACCTAGGGTTAATTTGACTTAGAAGAACCTAAAATAATATAGATTTCTTGTAGAGACTCTTTTAATATAACTTAACACTTTGTAAACTGTGTTGCTTTAAATAGGACTCTGTGGCTTCAGTTGGACCCTCTATACTTATCAGCTCAGGACCGCATGCGAGTACATTCACTGATAGTTTTCATTGTCTTGATATCTACTATATCCGATTCAGTCGTAGTGTTATACTTGATTCCTGACACGACAGTTCACGGACTAGTATACATCGGATCCTGTCATGAGATGTTATTCCTGGACTTTCTTGGTATATGGGTATGAGATATTTCAGTATTCCTGTACTTATATAGGCACACATTGGGAGTGGGCTGGCCCCCTGCTCTCAAACCCTGTGTCATGACGTGCCATGTCCGGATCCGTAATACTATTCGGGGGATATATTGGGGGAAATTATTAGGGGTTATGTGATCAAAGCCTCCCTGTCACTATATTTTGCTAGCGCCACCCTCACCTCACGTAGGGTGTAGCAGATACCTCACCACCGGTTATCCAGGTTGGACGACATAATTCTCCGTTGAGTACACCGCGGATTGTCGTGCCAAGTGGATAACTTGGCCTTGTTTCCCCTTTAGTCGATCACATATCACTCTAATAATTCAAAACACATTTTACTTTATTTGTCATGTCTTACATTCCAGTTTCAGCTTTACTTACTATACTTTCACCATGCTATGATTCATTTCTCATATGCTATACCTGTCTTTTATACTGTACCATGATTACGAGGCTAAGTTCTGTTTGAAAGAAGGGTTACAACCCCGGTCCTTGTTTGGTTTAAGGGTTGTAACTCGGCTTTCAAACGGTTCCCAAGTCGTCTATATTCTTTGTCTTGTATTTCATTATTACTGTCTCTTATAGTATTTGTCAATTCACATGGAACTGCTGTTGGTGTTTGTACTTGCTCATTTTCCTGACAGGATACGTTGACAAATTTTACAGATAGTTTGGAGGTGCCTGCTAGCCTAGAGGAGACACATTAGAGGTTGTTTAGTTAGTTTTTTCTTAGTTGTCTGGAGTTGTATTTATTTTGTGGATTACTGTATTTGAGCTTTGAGATGTATTCTGAGCTCGTATCTTAGACACTTAGATTTCTCTCTGTTGTACCTCTTTTGGATTTCATGTTTTATCTATCTTCCTTTATGCTCTACCCTAGATGTGATTGAGTATGTATCTGCTATGTCACCCCCATTCGGGGAGTATAAACTGTTAGTCTTATACTATTAGATGCATTGAGACCTAGGACAGCGTTTCTACCGCCGACACTGCGGCGTAGGCTGGGCGTTGCTACGTTCTCGTGCCCTAATTCTAGGGTACGGGTCGTGACAATTCAGGTAGTAACAAACAGGTAACCGGACTTGGAAGAATCTCGCTGCATCTTGCTAGTAACTAGGCCTGTGATAACCCTAGTTAGTTAAAGTATCAAGCCGTACTTATTGCTTGGCCGTGAATGTTGCATGGAGTTCAATCTGTCTAGTCTTGTCTTGATCTTGTACATGATTGTTACATGTCCTGATTTCTTATTTTATCTTGCCAATAAATGGTGGGAGAAACCAAGTTCCATTCAGACGAAGGGTTACAACCCCGGTCCTTGTTTGGTTTACGGGTTGTAACCTGGTTATCTGAATAGTCCCATGGTTATCTCATCGTATATCACCTTCCCAGTTCTATTTATTTAACATGTTCTCCAGTTTACTTCACGTCAAATGATGATTTACTTACTGTCTTCCTGTGTTCGGGTTAAGTGCATTGGTACTGCACGAATCTCGATCCTCCTTTACTTATTTGCTTGTTGATTGCTAATGATTGCTGGTTTTAAGTTCATAGTTCGGCCTCCTTGTGGTACTTGCTATTTGGGGTCTGACCCCACTGGTTTTGCATGGCCAGGTTCTAATAGAAGAGCCCGAAGGATCTACCGCACCATCTACTCGATGGTGACCAGCCGGAGCACCAGAGTGCCTCAGTGGGTTTCTTCTTCATCCTTCCACTGATATGTAAATTCTCCTCTTGTAACTATTAGCCCCGAGCACGTGTTTAGCTCGTATTTTGGTATTTTTCTTGATATTGTAGCCTACGAGCATAAACATGATATGTGCATTCTAGACTATAGCTAGTCCTTATCATGTACGACTAATACTCTAGCTAGTCATCAGTTCTGTGGTACTGGCTTCATGATCATTCATGTATATATGGTTCGGGACGCCTTACTATTGTATGTATGATGATCGTACTCCTTGCTCTTGTATAATTGCCTGTGATTGAGATACCTAGGATTGTTAAACCTTCGGATTGACTGATGGCTTGTAGAGTAACCCCCATGTCTTGACAGCTTATACGTGATTCCAGAGTATTAACGTACTTTGGGATTACGTAGCTGGCTATGTTTGCCCCCGCTCTCCAGTATTCTGGTTCTGGGGCGTGACAACTTTGACCCAATGTAGTTGGACACACACGTACCCCTATGCCTACCCTACCCCTGACATGACCACGAGACACTTGATTGGACACAACATGTCTAATCTCACTCGACGCACACACGAGACTGTGCACTGCACAGTTTCAGATTTGTCTGACACCTAGGTTTGACACCAAATTGGACACGTGTGGACACTGGGTTGACATTGGTATCTGGACACGACTCATAGGCACGTGTGGGACACAGTATCCCATTCCTATATATATATATATATATATATATATATATATATATATATATATATATATATATATATATATATGAGTGTGTCTATATATATCTGATGTATATAGGTAGTGTTGTGGCTCAGTTTCTGAGATTGGTATCCCTGTATAAGTTATGAAATATCTAAGGTTGAGTTAGGCCTATCAGCTTAGTTTATGTAGCTATATATGTTATATGAGTTATATATGTTATATTGATATGTGGGATAGACTTACTTGTGAGTATATTATATGATACCTGTTATATATGAGTTAGGTATTTGCATTAGGTTGAGGGATGAGATTCATACTAATGGTATGATCAGATTTCAGAAGAGGGTTGTGGGTTCAGTTTTCTGATTTGTGTGTGAGTGTTATGTATATATATATATATGTTATATATATGTATCAGATGTGAGGGTTTACCTTCTTATAGGCCAATAACTATGGCTAATTATAAGGGCACAGGTTTTTTTTGATCGGGGCTAGCCAGGATTAGGGCTAGCCAGGTTTTGAGGAAATTTTACTCGGGCTGTCCAAATTTTTCATTCAGGGGCTGTCCAAACCCTACGCCCCCCAAACCCGAAAAATCACTCTCATTTCAAATTTTCACTCTCTCTCTTCACAAACCATAGCTTTCTTCTTCTTCTTCTTCTTCTTCTTCTATCCATCTTCTTCTTCTCCACCATTTCCATTCTCACATCTTCATCAAAACCCTATTTTTTTCTCATCATCATCTTCTTCTTCTCCACCATTTCCACCATCACCATCTCCATCAAAATCCTAGTTTCCTTCTCTTTCCCAATTTCGATGGCACCCAAAAAATTAAATAAACCCTAAAATGTATGAAAATAAAGGTTAAATACTTCTTTCCTCACAAAGAATGCATGGAAATAAATCCTAAAATGCATATTTCACTCTATTATCAAGATTCTAATAAACCCTAACATGTTTTTTTCATTCGGGAATGTCGACTTTAGGACTGTTAGAAATTGTGGCAGTCCTGAAAGAAACTTGCTGTACAGCAAGTATCTTTCAGGACTGCCTCAATTTCTGGCAGTCCTCAATATGTCTAGGACTGCCAGAAATTGTGGCAGTCCTGTTGTAGAGTATGTCCCTTTCAGGACTGCCATAATACCTGGCAGTCCTCATTACTTCTAGGACAGCCAGGAATTGTGGCAGTCCTCATTACTTTCAGGACTGTCACAATTCCTAGCAGTCCTCATTATCTTTTATACCTACCACTTGGATAGCCCTGAGTAATTTTTTCAGTGGCAAACTTGTAAATAATGAAAAACTATCACTTGGACAGCCCCGATCAAAAAAAGTTGTGCCCTTATAATTAGCCATTAACTATATATGTTGGGTATTGATTATATATAGATATATAAGTGAGTGAGATCTAGGTAGATAAACTATATATATATATATATATATATATATATATATATATATATATATACATATATATATATATATATATATATATATATATATAGGTTTACAATGGTTGTACACCGATATGTTAGGTTATGGCAGTATACTATATATATAGATATTATGTTATGTATATGAATATAAGGTTGTGATATATATATATATATATATATATATATATATATATATATATTATATATATATAATATATATATAAAATATATATATATATATATATTTATATATATATATATATATATTAAAATATATATAAAAAATATATATATATATATATCATATATATATATATTATATTATATATATATAAATATATATATATATATATATATTATATATATATATATATATCTCACAACCTTTATATATATATATAATATATAATATATATATATATATAATATATTATATATATATATATTATAATATATATATATTTGGCGTAGTGCCGATAGATGCCACGTAGCCAACAATGGCGTAGTGCCTCTCAGGCACAATCAAAATCAATCATGTTTAACAGAAGAGGATCTTTGAACAATGTACATGCGCCACGTGTCATTGACTCAGTCATGCCTATGAACGGGTGCCAACCACCCAAGATCTCAGCAACAAAGGAATCCCAAAAACCCATGCGCGCATCGCATATGTGCGCATGGGTGGTTCACTCCAGCACCTATAAATAGAAGGAGCCTTCTTCATTTTGGGTCTCCATCTCCAGTCCGGATTATCCACAAAGAGACGTACAAAGAGTCAGAGCAACATCATCTCATCGTTAGATCGTTAACATAGTAAATGAACCACTACAGTATTCGATCTCCATTGTCACACTTTTCAGAATCATTATACTTAAATTTTTTGTTTGAGAGTTCTTTTGTACTTTTCTCATTCGAATAAATACAAAAAGTTTCTTCAACTTTTGTCGATGGCGAACAAAGCCCAAAATCGAAACGAATCCAAAAAGTTCTAGAATCGAGTCTGAATGAACATTTTTCAAACCTACCCGAAACCCTTATTCGACTTGGGCTCGACTGAAATTGAATAATTCCCCTAATTTTCATTTTGTAAAATAAAAACGTTTCTCATGAAAGTTGAGATCTCAACAAAGTATAGCGGTCCGTGGGTTGTGGCCTAATGGTAGCAACGGCCCGACGCAGAAGACACGTTAATCTCCCTTGGCATTTGCCAAGCGGAGAAAATGACACTTCCAAAAAAAAAAAAAAAAAGTATAGCGCTAGACGCTGGGTCCAGGCCCATCAAAAATTAGATCCGATTGCAATACGGGCCCTCATCATCCGGTCCTCATTTTGCGGTTGGGTCATGCTTGTGGTGTCGGAAGAATCAAAACTCTCAATTCTCTCTCTCAGAGAGCAGCCAGTAGACCCCTTTGCTTTAGGTATCGAATTTTTTTTAGGTTGCTAAATTAGGGGAAAAAATCGTCAAATCTTTCGATCTTTTTGCAGTTAATAGTTATATTGATTTGGTAACAGACTCGCGATGGAGGCACCATCTTTGTTCTCTCTGTGTATGAAGACAGTCTCAGTAGCAATATTCATGGTATATAAATTCTTCTTCAATTTTTAATAATTATCATTTTGTTATTTATTCTTCTCTTTCTTCTTCATTTGATCATATCACAATAGAATTTAATTTATTTTTTTGTTTGTTCAGGATGTGATTACTTACATGACATATTTGATCTGCCATCATACGTTTTCGATAACTTAATTGTCAACCTCCCTCCGTTAGCACTGCACAACTTACACCAACTGTAAGTCTATTCCAATATATATATATATATATATATATTATATATATATATATATTATATATAATTCTAGTATTGTATAATTTTCTCATAAGTCTTTATTTGTTTCATCGTTACAAGTCTATCTAGTTCAAGAGTCCGCATTCTTAAGTATACCTTGTATGGCTCTAATAAAAAAAACCCGATAATACCGGTCGGGCTACATATCGGAGCAACCGATACTGAAATGGTAATATATCATATCATATTGTAAGGTATGTGTTGCCAACCATAAGCAATGGAGGAGCTACACGTAGCAATTGGGGTCCACCCCCCCACATTTTTTTTAATTACTAATATATATATTTTAAAATTATTCTTAAGGTCTGCCCCCACAGCCCAAGGAAAAGAAGAGGACTAGATCCAAGGCTAGAGCCAAGTTTATGTTATAGACTCCCCACGGAATGGAATGTCTAGATACACCCCTGACCCCCTGACCGTAAGATACTAACAACATAGGTCCAGACTGCCCAGGTTGCCAATTTTTGGCTATCCGGTTGGATACTTGCCGAATTTGATATCTTGGGATTTGGAACACGGTTCCTAGTGTGGTAGTGGGATCCCGACAACTGGGACAACCTAATTTTGTGGCCTTCTGGCAACGGTTAATATTGCTTCGTTTCTTGTTTGAACATGACGGGGGACATGTGATGGTGTTGCAGCTAATTTGGTTTTTCCCCATCAATTTACAATGGAGGCTGTGTTTTTTGATGGCTATAGGGAGTTTGTTTACTTTAAATTATTAATGCATTGAGGGTGGAGCTTACACTTTCACCATTTTCCTTTTATAAAGAAGAAGCTTATAAGTAAATGGAGTTTCTACGTGATCAGCAAAAGGGATATGGAAGTGGTTGCAAAAATGTTTAATAGAACAGACTTGTGACATATCATGTTGCTGAAACGTCGCTGAGAAGATAGATACACAAGCCGAATCAACCAGTTTGTAGAGAAGAAACTCAAAATTTTATATTGACATCTAAAACCAATTACAATTCCATATAACAAGCCTTTACTAGGCAAGGGATGACCAAACCCTAAAATGATGAGCTAGAAAAGGAATAAAGTCTTATCTAATACTTCAATAGATTGAATCAAATCTAAACCAAAATGATCCTGAAGCCAACTTGGAAACATATCTGACATAATGAAAGTAACTCAAATTGGAAAATGAACATAACAAATGTTCACCAAATCTGGACACCATACCTATACTGGCATGCATGCAGGTTTACCATCCTATTGACTTGCCCCCGGGGTGGGGGTACGCTGTGGGGTTGGGTCGGATTACTCGGAGAACCATGACACTGATAGTGCTTCATCGGGTATATCCTCCAGTGGCACTGTTATTGGAGCAGGTATTCTTTTATTTGACAATTTCACAAGCTTATGAAGATATTCAGAAATGGTTCATGTTTCCATATCGTTCTTTGATGAAGACGAGGTAATCACGAAGATGTGGATAGTGCTTCTTTCTCATCATCATGGCTTTATCCATCATTATCAAAGTGTTTATGTCAGTACGGAGGGTGGTTATCTCTCTACGGAACTCGCCACAGGTAATAAGTATTTCGCCAACCATAAGGAACTTTGAACTCAGATACAATTTGGTGTAGTGGAGTAGTGATAGTGATGGAGTTGGCTATGATACCACCTAGCCTACTGGGTTGCCATTGCCAAAACATTGCAGGAAAGATAGATTTGGGTGCACAGCCATCTCTAATGAATACTTGTTATTGTTACGCACATAAAACTAATCAAAGAGCTAATATTGGTATATGGAATTTCAATTAAGAAATATGGCATCAATATAGGGAGAAATGATTTGAGATTATGCCATAAGATCAATAATTGGTTGAAGGTTGTTTATTTGATGCACTAATGGAAATTTTACCTGGAGCATGAAAAATTGAAACTTGGTATTTTAGGTAAAGAAAGCTTTTTAATTATAGTAAGAGTTAATCTGGTTAATTGTAAGGTTGATGTTAGTTGATGCATCTATGAGGCGCGGATAAGAAGTGCCAGAACTAATTTTGTGAGACTGGGAGAATTTCCATGCTATAATGTTTTAGATGTATGGCTTCCTCTCTGCAAACTCTGATCACGTTAGCAAAGTGCATCCTATCTTCATTTCCTATACCTTCAAATATGAATTCATATGAATTATACATATCTTGTCTATGGCCTATTTAGGCAGTTCGTAGGACATCCAATAGGCCCGTAGATTTAAGAGGACCAATTATGTGAGGGTTGTCCACTTATGGCCCCTAGTAATGACAATAGGTTCCTTCTACCTCAGAAACTCCACTGGAATCCATCAATGTTATGTACTAATCTCTCCTCTTCAGTATTTCTGGATAAGTAGGATACCGAGATACCTGCGGTGAAGTCATCACATCTACAATGAGAATTACTGCTAGCACGTCATTTCATGTACAATATCCCCAAGGTATATGTGTTGATGGGAAGATCTGTCCCTATGTGGCAGTATAAAATCCACTTTATATGGTGAGTCATGAACATTCTTTCCCGCAAACAGAAAGTTGTTATTATTAGTGTATTACGTATCACTTTCTCTCATAGTACCATTTTTTGCGAAATTTTGGAAAAATCGCGAACAGAAGACATACCAAACAGATTCGGTATTATTCGCTCAATTGCGGTTTAAAACGTATAATTCGCTAATTTTACGCGATATTCACTAATAGCTCGAATAGAACTTATTCGCTGAGACAAATTTATTGTTTGGTTGGATTAGTCTTGGGGACTGTTTGGTTGCCTATAATTGGAAATCCCATGTAGCATTTGCTGTTGTAGTTGCACTCAAAATGACTGTAACAAATGTTGCAGGAATTCATGCATGTATTGCAGCTTTTGTTGCACTAATGATTCCATTTGCAGCCAACCAAATCCCGGAATTAGTTAAATGTTGCAATATATGTTGTTGCATTTGCGCAACCAACCAAACAGTCCCTTATTTTTTCTTTTGCTAGTGTGCCTTGCATATAGCTTTATTTTGTTTATTATGGTGAAGTTGTCATTTCTTTTCCTATGGGATATCTTACCGAATTTTTACCGAATATTCTGGATTTTTCCCGAATTCCGAACTTTTCAACCTCACCGAATTATTCCCGAATCCCAAACTTGTGACTATTCTTTCTTTCTACTTTCCAAATGCACTACTTCCTCAACCTTTTGCCTAAGACTGAGAGGATACTCCTATGGATCTCTTCACCATTCTACTAAGACCTCTGAGATGATGAATAGGAGAGGTGACAGAGATCCTCTCGTCTCAATCCCCTCTGGCATCTAGTTTAATTTCCTGTCTCCCCATTGAGAGCAATATCCTTCTTAAGTCATTTTTGAAAGTCTCCTTTTTCAGGTATGCATCAATTCCTTTGCACATGCAATTCGGTACAATATGTTAGTTCCTTTGATGAACCTGTCCATATCTCTCCTACAAACTTGTCCATGTTCGCCCCTCCCCCAAACAACCAACCACCAGCACCAAATTTGTTTGCTAATACCTTACGGACAACTATAGAAACCTGTTAAGTAAGCTTATCGGTCCAAAATCCTTTAGCCTGATAGAAGTCTTCCACTCTTAGAAATAAAAATTCATGACATTTATAAGTGTTTCTGAGAAACACCGACCGTCTCGAACCACTAGTTTTGGCTTAACATTTCCAAAAGTCTTTTATGATAGGAACGCATCTGACCTAGCCGTTATCACTGCCCAATCCTTAAGACTCTCAACTTAGGGCTCCTGGAGAACCATCATCTTCGATCTGATATCTCATCCAACTCCCCCAGAAATTGCGCACACCTCTACTCTATTGGCTATATATTACTTTTTCTTCACTTTATGTAGTAGTTATTAGTTATTACTCACAGATCATTTACTCATTCACATGTCAAGTACTATACCAACAGCAAGTACAAAGACTTCATTCCAAATATTTGGGACCGGCTATGTCATTTCATAGTGATCGTGTGTTCTGTTGGCTATCAATGTCAATTACTATATATTCTTACAGTATCAGGGGCAAAATCAGGTTCATTTGAAGTTTGAAAAACATATTTTTTAAAATATCCTAATCTTTATGTCAAGAAACATTATGTACTTTGCTTTGATGTGAATTCCGCACCTTTATTGCTATCAATTCTAAAACAGTTATAACTATATTAATCTTGTCTGTGGCCACTTGGTTTACTTTTGCATGTTTATCTTATACTAGAGGGTGTCTCCTGGCACGGTGACAAGGTTGGTTGCATGTATCCTGGAAGATGTGGGTCCAATTCGTGGAAACCACCTCTCCATATGTATGGGGGTAAGGTTGTGTGCATCTTGGCCCTCCCTATACCCTACATAAGGGGATCCTCTTTGCACTCTGATGCCTTTTTTTTTTTTTTATCTTGTACTAAGATCAGGAAGAATGGTACATCATAAGTGAATTATGTTAATTTTGTTACTGATTTAGCGGACAATGGTTGTTCTTACTGAAATACTGTTTAAAATTGATTTGGAAGATTAACAGCAGCTTGCTACTTGTTTTGCCTAGTTAACCATATGCTTTGTCTAGTACATCAACAAGAGGGTTGTCTTTATGGTGAACTGCGTATACATGTAAACATTAATTAGTAGTAATGTGTATTATGGCAGATCTAATGATGATTGTGGAAGGAGAGGATTCACAGCATACAGTATTGATAATCAAAGAAAATGGAAGGTTTGATGGCGAACAACTTGTCTCACCAGGGGAAAAAATGAATTATAGTGCTGAAAGGGATTTTTATATTCAGGTATGATGAATTTGATGCAGCATGGAATGCGCTATATAAGAAGCGCTGGCCTGAGAATATCAAAAGGATGCAAACAACTAGCTCAGTGACATTGGAACATGGTGTTGAAATATGTAAATCTGTGAACCATAGTCCTGACTGGCTGCAGCTTTATTGGGAGGCGCACCTGCAAAAGTATGAGCATCTAATGAAATGAGTATAAGATATTTTCATCATTTTGATATGAGATTGTCTAATTGACAAAATGATGAACATATTCTGCTGTTCTATAAATGCAAATCATTTTAACTAGATTTACTTTCGAAAATGAAAGCTGCTTAGATGAAGTTACCGAGAGCGTTGCTCCCTGCTTTTGATGGCCATATTAGTGGAGTAGAAGTCTCAGGTAAATTTATGTTACTTGTTCCCCCCTTTAATTCTTTCTATTTTTACCTAAACTTTCATTTGTTGCAATAAGTATCTTTATTTTATTTGTTATACCACCACACACCACCACCAAAAAAAAAAAAAGAAACTGCGAAAACTATACTCGTAGGAAGAATCTGAAACCTATATGGAAACCGAGTTATTGAACCTTGATTTAAATGTCTATCAGTTATTATGTTAGAGATTTGCAGGCAGTTGAATAGCCAAAACGAGGTTCTATTTCACCTAGTGCAATGTTCATATGCATTACTACTGTTTAATGCGCATTAGCTTTTCGTAAGTTCTTTCAAACAAAATAAGATGATGCCACAACGGAATGCCTTTGGTTGCCCTAAATGCAAAATATCAAGCACTTTATGAAGCACTTTATATATTCAGGCCTTTCTATGAATCCTACTGCTTGCATTTTAGTACGTAAGAGCACTCAGCCTTCCCATGCCAAACAAAATCTGAAGTTTAGTTGCATAGCTGTTAGACTAGAGTGCTCTCATGTACAAGTAAACTAGAAACTAACTCATATTTTGAAACTGAGAATTTATTAGTAGTGTAAATTCATAATTCAAGAAGTTTTTCTTTTGCCACTAAGAATTATAAATGATTTTGGAAATACATAACTGGAATCAGATGCATTACCTTTCTACCATAAAATATATCCTGCTAGGAAGCACAGATATGCTATTTTTTACCGAATTGTACGCTATCCTTGTCTGCTGCGTATAAGACACTTCATGGACAATCCAAAATACAAGGTGACACCAAAATCAGTGGTATGTCCGTTTCATACACATTCTTATCTGTGCAACAAAGATGTCCAATTTAAAGTATCACCAAAATGGAAAGGCATAAGGGAGTTGGCTAGCGAAGGATTAACAGAAGGTATATATAAAGGAGGCCAGTACGGTCGAATTCACTGATGAATCTTTCTTTAAAAGGGAAATTTTATGTTGAGAGGAGCTCTCTGCAGTTATGGGACTAGCCTTGCCTCCATAGTGAGGCTGCAATATACTTCCTTAAAGTTAGTCAACCAGGATTTGAAATTTTAATGGCATGATTTGCAAATCTGGTGTTGTTGGATAACAATTTTGAAATGTACATTTCTAAACATCCGTTAATCAACTACGGTTATAAAATCATGATAGATGAAGTTTTAGAATCATGAAATGCTGCATCCTATTTCATTCTTTTATATTA
Source organism: Iris pallida (assembly GCA_029216955.1). Classification (NCBI taxonomy): domain Eukaryota; kingdom Viridiplantae; phylum Streptophyta; class Magnoliopsida; order Asparagales; family Iridaceae; genus Iris; species Iris pallida. Next base: position 2,106,975 of record JANAVB010031220.1, read on the forward strand.
GGACCTCACTTTAAGAGGGTACAGTTCTAAGGCCTCTCATATGTTTCTTTCAAGCCTCCCTCTACATTGACTCCTCTTCCCTCTTTATAGTAAACACCGTCATGTCCATTGAGATCCTTCGCCTCCTACAATCCAGTTCTACACCATCAATGCCTCCATCAAGATCCTCCAATTAGGAGAAAGTCCTCCAATTCCGATGATGATGTCAATAAGATCATCCGCCCTTGTATCCAACACAAAGATCTGCCTTAGGAACCTTTTTATAGCTATGCCTTATCACCCTTTCAACCGATTATGGTGCTTCGGATGCATTTGATTTGAGACTCTAACATGACGCATGATCGATATTTATTTTGTTGAGCTGATGTTTATAACGTCTATCCTGAATAAGCTAACATTTATATATTCCGGGTGATAAAGGAGCTTTTTCTAGGAGTTTGTCTTTATTGGATGACTATATGAATTGCTTAGAGTTTGTTGGCTTGCATTACAATTTAGAACTGTGTCAGATGGTCAGAGTGATTATATTTCCTTTTGGAATTTCAGAACTATGGCCAACAAAAGTACATTGTGTGGATATTCTTGTCTGAATCATCCATGTCTAAACCTAGGTTGACAATGTGGTATTGATCTTCAGCAAGATATGCTCAATAGTTTTGGAGGTTCTGAATATCAGAATATCAAGTCTTGGCGCTTACTAAAACTTTAAAGATGAAAAGTGAATGCAAAACCAACTCGAATACACTCATTTTAGCCACCTAAGGTAAGAACTTGGAAGTTTTGGACAATTTCAAAAACATGGAGAAGTTTCAATCATTTTTAAAATAAAATTGACCAATTCTGGGTTGTAACAGTCTCAAAAGTGGCCAAAACTTTCTAACATTAGTCTGATCCCAGATGCCCAATATTGATTTTGTTGTGCAGTTTCAATCTGCTCAGACTCAAGATACGATACAGCTGATATGTATAGGTACCAAATCTACCGACGAATTTTTGAGACCTTGGTCTAAACCAAGGTTTAAATTTGGATGTTGCTGGTAATCAATATATTTGGATCTGACTCAAGATAAAGTGGTCTGAAACTGCTGGATAAATCAGAGCCAACTGATATGAGGTTCCAACTTCCAGTGTTAGATTCCAACTGATATGAGGTTCCAATGGATAAATCGCATATTTAAGGATCATAAATGTATCACAAATTGGAACGCTCATACGGGAATGTGGTTCGTTGGGGTTAGGGTGTACCTGGTAACTATTCGGTATGTTTCTCTTTTTTACCCCTTCTTTTTAAGAATTTATGGGTTACTTATATAATTTAAAAGGACTGTAATAAATGGTGTTAGGTGCATTTCTGGTAAATGATGTAAATGTGCAGTGTTGGAAATTAAACAACTATTGAGACGGAAATTTCTGTGCAGCCTATATTAAATCTCAATACAAGACTGCATGCTGCATAGGGAAGCTCCCACTGGCTTTTAAGCCTTCATTCATTCTATGTTGTGCAATTCTCAGAAATGGTACCTCCGGAAGGTCTTGTAACGCATCTTAGTAGTAGTAATACTTCATTGTCACCTGTCATCTTGGCTTCCCATTGTCATTTTGGCAGAGTTATTTTGTTGTTTGATGCTTATTGTTGGTTTGAACTGTAAAGCGCTCTAGAACAAATTTCACAACTGCCAAAATACGATCATTAGTTGCTGCTATATTTCATTATTGATTTCAAAACTGGTTATTGTGAAACTATCCTGGTAATTGTTGAATAATGGGCTTTAACAGTAATGGAATAGGCCTTGTAGCATGTCGTACTTTTGGATCTTGTTGCTGTATGCCTAGCTGCTGGAAGTTCATCCATACTTTCTGGATGATTTATTCCAGACTGTTACATATGCAATTGCGTACTTGCATTAAGTATTCTTTTTGTTAACTAAAGATTTTGTTTGGTGCAGATAGCATTTTAAATTCAATTGGCTATATGGGGGGCAGAACTCATGACTATTCACGACTATCATATCATTGCAATAAGTTTGGGCAGTATGCGAGGTATTTAGCTTTCTAGTTTTTCCTGTGGAATTGTTGTCCAACAAACTCATTAGAAGTCAAGGCTCAACTATTCTTATGAAGCTATGTTGCACAGACACAAATACAAAATGACACGATGTGGACAGGGCAATGTAAACAGAGCACCTTTTAGCTTGTCCTAATGTACTTTGGAGTGTCCGTGTGTGTCTGATACACGTCAGACATTAACATAATATTGGAGTGTGTATTTACTAGGGCAGTCTAATCGTCTATGTAGGTGGCAGAATCAGCATTGGACAACATTTTGCACTATTGTTATGTTACAGTAGCTTCAATTTGATTATCAGTGATCAAGCTTGTTCCGTTTGGGAGGAGAAAGATCAGGAAGGTTCCTTAGAATCTAGGTGCTTTAATACTTTTCAATTTATACATTAAACCTTTTTCTAGGTCGAACTCGCACAAGGTTCTAAACGGCGGTAGGCGAAGGTTCCTTAGAATCTAGGTGCTTTAATACTTTTCAATATATACATTAAACTTTTCTAGGCCGAACTCACACAAGGTTCTAAACGGCGGTAGGCGGGTGCGCGGCGGAGAGAGTCCACCTACCGCCTAGGCACCGTGTAGAGATTGATTGATATGTTTTATGATAATCTCATAGGCTTATATAGCCTTTACATCATGGAATATCCAATGGAATATCCTGGGCATATTCTGGCATCCCAAATCAGGGCATGCTCTAGCATTTTTGAGGCCCTAGACAACCTATAAATTAGGCCTCATCTATATAATTGTTACTAAAAATTCAGCAAATCCAATAAATATAAAATACAATAAAATTAGTCCTTGAATACACATAAATTTTTATCAAGATTAAATAAATTGAGCAACTCTTAGCTCCAAATTTATTAAAAAAATGAAACCAAATAACACTAAACTAAATATAAGAAGTAAAAGTTCATACTCTTCTCGCTTTTTTCTGTGCAAAATTGTCAATTAAATCGTTGTGATCAAGTTTAGCTGCAATTCTTTTTTCAATAGACAACATGGCCAAACCGTTCAATCTATCTTGTGACATAGTTGATCGAAGGTAGTTTTTTATCAACTTCAGCTTGGAGAAACTTCTTTCAGCAGTAGCTACTGTAACTGGTATTGTCAATATTATTCTATATGCTATCCAAGCATTAGGAAAAGCCAAACGCAAATTTTTGATATACTCCAACACTTCAATTGGCTTGATTAACCACTCTGGTAATGATTTTCTCAACAACTGCAATTCTGAAAATAATTCAAGTGCATCAATATTAGAATCTCTCCATGTTTCAAAAAACTTTCAAGTGTTGCACATGAACATTTCAAACTCTCATCTTCTGCAGCTTTCAACTTGCTCAAGTTAAATAAAAATCCAAAAATCTTCATATTTTTTAAACTGCTCAAATCTTGTCTTAAGCGAAGAAAGAACATTATCAGTTATGGTTATAAAATAATTAATCCGAAAAAGATCTTCAGCCGCTTGTATTGGTTCATCTCTAGCATTCTCATAAAAAAATTTCTTCTTGTGACGAACACGAGTTTCACGAAAAATGGGTTCAATCTCCATTTCCAAAGCAATCTTTTTAGCTTCATTCTTCGCAATTTCAAATCCAGTATTCCTGTACTCTTCAAAAAAAAGAATGAGACCTTGCAAAAGATTTATACACTCCCCAATATTTATTTCTTTTTCCTTGGAGAATCTTGCTAACTTTATTCACTTTATGCAAAATTTCAAACCAAATCACCATGCAACAAGAAAATCAAACTTTCGAAGTTCATAATTTCCAACTAGGACCCATTACGCCTAATTTATGGTCGTAAAACTTATTGTGAAATTTAGCCCAACATAGGGGATTAAAAAGTATTAAAATATGCTCCTATGTTTTTAGTCTTAAGACATAAGTCTTTTTACATGAAAAAATTTGTAGAAAAATGTTTTAAGTCTAGTATTAACACAAAACATGAAAAAAAAAATGAACGGTATTTCAACAGATGGAGAAATTTTGTTTAAAAAATTGTAAAAAATTGTTTGCAGTCTTGAGTCTCCTATGATTAAGTCTTACAACAAAAGTCCTTTTTACATGAAAAAATTGTAAAAAATTGATTTAAGCCTGGACATGGAACATTAAAAAAAAGGTATTTGATGGAGAAATTTTGCTTAAGAAATTGTAAAAAAATGTTTTAAGTTTCCTGTGTTTAAGTCTTACCACCGGAATTCCGGATATGAAAAAATTGTTCTCTCTGAGAACAAAAAAAAAGGACTATGGAGCCATCACCATCAGCCAAGGAGGAACTCGGTTACTCGGGAACAATTCGAACAAACAAAGAGCAATTTGGATTAAAAAAAAAATTAGAGAACAAAATAAACCTCTCAAATCTCAATCTGGCCGGCTCTGATTGCCACCGCCGGTAAAACTCTTCTGATTTCAGATCGGCAACCGTGCGGCGTGCCCCCAAATGAAACAAAAAATTATTTAGAGGGAGTCAGAAAGAGAAATCAATTATCAGGATTCAGATTTCAGAAGTCAATTATCAATTTTCACTTATCAGGATTCAGATTTCAGAATATAGTATTATTTAGAGAAAGATGTAATATTAGCTATCAAATACACAAATTTATAGGAGAAAAATATTAACGTTATAAATTAAAGAAGAAAAATTACTAACCTGCGATTGCTCGCTCCAAGGATCGGACTGTGTTTCCTTTCGATTTTTTTTTCCGTTGGGAACAAATTTTGGGAAGCCGGAAGGAAAGGGGGAGGGAATGGAGGCGATAATTGGCTACGGATGACAAGGTCTGGGTTTTGGGAAGTTTGACTCATTTGGAATTTGAAACGGGAGGGTGGGCCCAGGCGCCAGCTATCACATTAATTCTGGGAGAGACTTTTTTGTTTGATGTTTGCATTGCAGCATTGCTAATGCTAAATGGCAAATGCCTATTAGACTAGAAATTTTTGGTGGCCCATGGGGGAGGAGGCCTAGGCCTAGGCCTGGGCTGCCTCCCCTGGAGCCGGCCTTGTCCCAAATATGTCCTCAGGATATTTCCATACTAATATAACATATTCTCTTACTAAATATATCAACACTCCCCCTCAAGATGGGCGAAAGATATTCACTAAGTCCATCTTGTCACAACTCTCATCATGCTGATAGGAGCTAAGCCCTTGGTCAGGTCGTCTGCTACTGATCTTTGGTTGGGATGTAGCCCAGCTCTAGTAGTCCTTTATCAAGCTTTCTTGATGAAGAATCTGTCAATCTCGATATGCTTGGTCCTGTCTGCTGCACTGGATTGTTGGCAATACTAATAGCTGACTGGTTGTCACACCATAGCTTCATCTTGGCTCCCTGGTCCAGCTTTAACTCCGTCAGCATATTCTTCAACCACAATAGCTCTGTGACTCCCAAGGCCATAGCTCTATACTCTGCTTCAGCTTGATCTAGCCACCACTGACTGCTTCTTATCCTCCAAGAGACCAAGTTGCCTCCTACAAATATGCAGTACCCCGATGGGATCTCCTGTCGTCAACAACTAGCCAGTCAGAATCACAATAGCCCTCGATACTCACGTGATTTTTCTTCTGAAAATCAGTCCCTTCCCGGGAGCTCCCTTCAAGTACCTCAGAATTTGGTACACTACGTCCATATGATCCTTCCGGGGGTCATGCATGTAGCGGTTCACTACGCTGATCGCAAAGCTGATATCAGGTCGAGTGTGGCTCAAGTAGATCAACTTGTCCACTAATCTCTGATATCTATCCTGGTCAACTGGTTCTCCAGCTTCAGCATCTAGTTTGAACTTCTGGTCTATCGGTGTCGTAGCTGGTTTGCATCCCATCATCCATGTTTCCGTAAGCAGGTCCAGTGCGTACTTCCTTTGAGAAAGAATAATTCCCTCTGTATCTCGAGCAATCTCAATCCCAAGGAAGTATCGAAGAGGGCCAAGATCCTTCACCTCGAACTCCTTGCCAAGCTTTCCTTTGAGTTGGGCGATCTGCTCATCATCGCCTGTGATAATTGTCACGCCCGATTCCGTAGAATCGATAGTCGTCCCCCGGGCGTGATGCCGTGCGAACCTAAATTGCGATCGCACAAGGCACATTCATAAGGTTATCCGAAACAACCAAATTAGAGTACGCAGAGAAATTGATTGACACAATTGAAATAGAAGTAGACTTTTCATTGATATTAACATTTCTTTACATTGACTTCTTTACAATCATTGCCGCGCGGGCTACAACATGACTCGACTTACAAAACGAATGCTGATGAGATAGTCGTTCCATACATTATATCCCCTTTTTACAAGCAAAATAGTTACATTTCCACCTGCGATCGAGGGAAGCCGAGCCGCCATTGGTCTTTTGTACTGAATGCGGAGTCTTCAAAAGGAATTCAGAAATAAGCCTTTACACAGACGAGGCTTCAAAAGTGTCCACGCCGCCTTGAGATTTAAGTGGCACCCCTTCGTGGTTCGGGGTACCTGCGTGGAGAGCGAGGATCAGTACATTACACTTTGTACTGGTGCGTGGCAAGTTAAGTTCCAAGCTCTCATTTGGTTGATGAGTCTATATGACTTAGTTCATGAATGTTTTAACCATCCTAATGAATTTCAAGCGAGCAATGAAAGCATAATGTAATTTACGTTGGAACTTACCTACGGCGGGCCGCGCCGCGCCTTATGAGACTTACCACGTTCTTCCCTGTCAATTGTTATCATTTTTCATACCAAGTGCAATATTACGTGTGATTGGCCACTGGCATAACAAGCCATCCTGGACGTATAGCTTCGTTAATCGGGGTCCTTCCAACGCGGTTAGCGAGCCCCCTTTTGGAAGTCCCGCTTAATCCGTGCTATCATCCAGCACAACTATACCCTGTTTCCTCCTAGGCCGAAACGGTCCCGTGGCCCGGGTTGCCGCTCGAGGAAACTATCGCCTTGTCGAAAAGTTGTCCTTGACCGTGCAATAGCAAATTTAGTTATTAAGGTATAGCCTACATTCTCTTTGAAAACTTGATCATTTTACCGTGTTCGTGCCCTTGCATTCATTCTTCTTCCGCAACAACACTATCGATTTACTTAAGAAGGGGTCGAGAAGAGAAGGGTCAGCCACTCACCTTGAGTTTACTTCGGCGAGAGAACTTGTTGGCCGCGCTAGACGTCGCCTACACGATTACCTGAAATCGCACAAGCAACCGATTAGAACACTGCATTATTCAAGGAGTTCGATAGGAAATGCGAGTTCGAAATGCAAGCCATGAAAACCATCGAAAACATTCACGAAAACGCATTCAGAAAACAAAGCCAACACCAACGCAAGCGGCGTGAAAAGCAGAGCAACGGGAGGTCTCTCCCGACTCAGCCGCAGAGTCAATCCTTCAGGCGCAACCCGCTGAATATGGGACTTGGTTCCGAAGAAGACATTCCATAACGAGGAATGAATCTAATTCAACCGTTCCCGTTCGATCGACTCGGTCGATCCCGACCTATCGGTCCCGACCGAATCGATAGCGACAATGTTCCTTTCTCGCGCACCCGTGGACAGAGTACGGGGCACGATGTAGGGACGGGGCACTACACCAAACCAACTAAGAAAAAGTTTCGTCCTCGAAACTTAAAATAGAACCTACCTCTACGAGAACAATGAAGGAAACTTTTCCTTCATTTCTGACTCAAGCCCCACGTGACTCTTCGAACCGAGTGGTTCCTCCAGAGGACGGACGAGGGGAATAGCACGGTTGCGGAGAAGTTTATCCTTTCGCTCCAAGATTTGCACCGGCTCTTCGACATATGACAAGTCCGCCTTCAGGTCCAGCTTACCCAAATCCACAACATGGCTCGGATCATGCACGTACTTCCGCAATTACGATACGTGGAAGACGTCATGTACCTCTGACAAACGCAGGCGGCAAGGCGATTTGGTAAGCTACCGGGGCGACTCGCTTCAATATTTCGAACGGGCCAACAAATCTTGGGCTCAATTTCCCCTTCGTACCGAACTGGAAACCCCGCATGGGCATGACTTTCAAGAATACATGGTCGCCTTCGAAACTCGAGGGGGCGTCGGTGCGTGTCGGCATAGCTTTTCTGCGGCTTTGTGCTATCTTCAATCTCTCTCGTATTAACTTGACCTTCAGCACGGTCTGCTCCACCAGCTCCGGACCAAGTATCTGCCGTTCCCGACTTCATCCCAGCAAATGGGCGATCTGCACTTCCGGCCGTACAAAGCTTCATACGACGCCATTTGGATGCTGGACTGATAGCTGTGTCGTATGCAAACTCGGCAGCGGTAGATGGACGTCCCAACTTGACTTCAAGTCGATCGCACAGAGTCGTAACATGTCTCGAGAATTTGGTTCACCCGCTCGTTTGGCCGTCAGTCGAGGATGAT
>JANAVB010031220.1:2115425-2180425 GCA_029216955.1 Iris pallida
TTTAGCCTGATAGAAGTCTTCCACTCTTAGAAATAAAAATTCATGACATTTATAAGTGTTTCTGAGAAACACCGACCGTCTCGAACCACTAGTTTTGGCTTAACATTTCCAAAAGTCTTTTATGATAGGAACGCATCTGACCTAGCCGTTATCACTGCCCAATCCTTAAGACTCTCAACTTAGGGCTCCTGGAGAACCATCATCTTCGATCTGATATCTCATCCAACCCCCAGAAATTGCGCACACCTCTACTCTATTGGCTATATATTACTTTTTCTTCACTTTATGTAGTAGTTATTAGTTATTACTCACAGATCATTTACTCATTCACATGTCAAGTACTATACCAACAGCAAGTACAAAGACTTCATTCCAAATATTTGGGACCGGCTATGTCATTTCATAGTGATCGTGTGTTCTGTTGGCTATCAATGTCAATTACTATATATTCTTACAGTATCAGGGGCAAAATCAGGTTCATTTGAAGTTTGAAAAACATATTTTTTAAAATATCCTAATCTTTATGTCAAGAAACATTATGTACTTTGCTTTGATGTGAATTCCGCACCTTTATTGCTATCAATTCTAAAACAGTTATAACTATATTAATCTTGTCTGTGGCCACTTGGTTTACTTTTGCATGTTTATCTTATACTAGAGGGGTCTCCTGGCACGGTGACAAGGTTGGTTGCATGTATCCTGGAAGATGTGGGTCCAATTCGTGGAAACCACCTCTCCATATGTATGGGGGTAAGGTTGTGTGCATCTTGGCCCTCCCTATACCCTACATAAGGGGATCCTCTTGCACTCTGATGCCTTTTTTTTTTTTTTTATCTTGTACTAAGATCAGGAAGAATGGTACATCATAAGTGAATTATGTTAATTTTGTTACTGATTTAGCGGACAATGGTTGTTCTTACTGAAATACTGTTTAAAATTGATTTGGAAGATTAACAGCAGCTTGCTACTTGTTTTGCCTAGTTAACCATATGCTTTGTCTAGTACATCAACAAGAGGGTTGTCTTTATGGTGAACTGCGTATACATGTAAACATTAATTAGTAGTAATGTGTATTATGGCAGATCTAATGATGATTGTGGAAGGAGAGGATTCACAGCATACAGTATTGATAATCAAAGAAAATGTGGAAGGTTTGATGGCGAACAACTTGTCTCACCAGGGGAAAAAATGAATTATAGTGCTGAAAGGGATTTTTATATTCAGGTATGATGAATTTGATGCAGCATGGAATGCGCTATATAAGAAGCGCTGGCCTGAGAATATCAAAAGGATGCAAACAACTAGCTCAGTGACATTGGAACATGGTGTTGAAATATGTAAATCTGTGAACCATAGTCCTGACTGGCTGCAGCTTTATTGGGAGGCGCACCTGCAAAAGTATGAGCATCTAATGAAATGAGTATAAGATATTTTCATCATTTTGATATGAGATTGTCTAATTGACAAAATGATGAACATATTCTGCTGTTCTATAAATGCAAATCATTTTAACTAGATTTACTTTCGAAAATGAAGCTGCTTAGATGAAGTTGCCGAGAGAGCGTTGCTCCCTGCTTTTGATGGCCATATTAGTGGAGTAGAAGTCTCAGGTAAATTTATGTTACTTGTTCCCCCCTTTAATTCTTTCTATTTTTACCTAAACTTTCATTTGTTGCAATAAGTATCTTTATTTTATTTGTTATACCACCACCACCACCACCACCAAAAAAGAAAAAAAGAAACTGCGAAAACTATACTCGTAGGAAGAATCTGAAACCTATATGGAAACCGAGTTATTGAACCTTGATTTAAATGTCTATCAGTTATTATGTTAGAGATTTGCAGGCAGTTGAATAGCCAAAACGAGGTTCTATTTCACCTAGTGCAATGTTCATATGCATTACTACTGTTTAATGCGCATTAGCTTTTCGTAAGTTCTTTCAAACAAAATAAGATGATGCCACAACGGAATGCCTTTGGTTGCCCTAAATGCAAAATATCAAGCACTTTATGAAGCACTTTATATATTCAGGCCTTTCTATGAATCCTACTGCTTGCATTTTAGTACGTAAGAGCACTCAGCCTTCCCATGCCAAACAAAATCTGAAGTTTAGTTGCATAGCTGTTAGACTAGAGTGCTCTCATGTACAAGTAAACTAGAAACTAACTCATATTTTGAAACTGAGAATTTATTAGTAGTGTAATTCATAATTCAAGAAGTATTTTCTTTTGCCACTAAGAATTATAAATGATTTTGGAAATACATAACTGGAATCAGATGCATTACCTTTCTACCATAAAATATATCCTGCTAGGAAGCACAGATATGCTATTTTTTTACCGAATTGTACGCTATCCTTGTCTGCTGCGTATAAGACACTTCATGGACAATCCAAATACAAGGTGACACCAAAATCAGTGGTATGTCCGTTTGATACACATTCTTATCTGTGCAACAAAGATGTCCAATTTAAAGTATCACCAAAATGGAAAGGCATAAGGGAGTTGGCTAGCGAAGGATTAACAGAAGGTATATATAAAGGAGGCCAGTACGGTCGAATTCACTGATGAATCTTTCTTTAAAAGGGTAATTTTATGTTGAGAGGAGCTCTCTGCAGTTATGGGACTAGCCTTGCCTCCATAGTGAGGCTGCAATATACTTCCTTAAAGTTAGTCAACCAGGATTTGAAATTTTAATGGCATGATTTGCAAATCTGGTGTTGTTGGATAACAATTTTGAAATGTACATTTCTAAACATCCGTTAATCAACTACGGTTATAAAATCATGATAGATGAAGTTTTAGAATCATGAAATGCTGCATCCTATTTCATTCTTTTATATTAGGACCTCACTTTAAGAGGGTACAGTTCTAAGGCCTCTCATATGTTTCTTTCAAGCCTCCCTCTACATTGACTCCTCTTCCCTCTTTATAGTAAACACCGTCATGTCCATTGAGATCCTTCGCCTCCTACAATCCAGTTCTACACCATCAATGCCTCCATCAAGATCCTCCAATTAGGAGAAAGTCCTCCAATTCCGATGATGATGTCAATAAGATCATCCGCCCTTGTATCCAACACAAAGATCTGCCTTAGGAACCTTTTTATAGCTATGCCTTATCACCCTTTCAACCGATTATGGTGCTTCGGATGCATTTGATTTGAGACTCTAACATGACGCATGATCGATATTTATTTTGTTGAGCTGATGTTTATAACGTCTATCCTGAATAAGCTAACATTTATATATTCCGGGTGATAAAGGAGCTTTTTCTAGGAGTTTGTCTTTATTGGATGACTATATGAATTGCTTAGAGTTTGTTGGCTTGCATTACAATTTAGAACTGTGTCAGATGGTCAGAGTGATTATATTTCCTTTTGGAATTTCAGAACTATGGCCAACAAAAGTACATTGTGTGGATATTCTTGTCTGAATTATCCATGTCTAAACCTAGGTTGACAATGTGGTATTGATCTTCAGCAAGATATGCTCAATAGTTTTGGAGGTTCTGAATATCAGAATATCAAGTCTTGGCACTTACTAAAACTTTAAAGATGAAAAGTGAATGCAAAACCAACTCGAATACACTCATTTTAGCCACCTAAGGTAAGAACTTGGAAGTTTTGGACAATTTCAAAAACATGGAGAAGTTTCAATCATTTTTAAAATAAAATTGACCAATTCTGGGTTGTAACAGTCTCAAAAGTGGCCAAAACTTTCTAACATTAGTCTGATCCCAGATGCCCAATATTGATTTTGTTGTGCAGTTTCAATCTGCTCAGACTCAAGATACGATACAGCTGATATGTATAGGTACCAAATCTACCGACGAATTTTTGAGACCTTGGTCTAAACCAAGGTTTAAAATTTGGATGTTGCTGGTAATCAATATATATTGGATCTGACTCAAGATAGAGTGGTCTGAAACTGCTGGATAAATCAGAGCCAACTGATATGAGGTTCCAACTTCCAGTGTTAGATTCCAACTGATATGAGGTTCCAATGGATAAATCGCATATTTAAGGATCATAAATGTATCACAAATTGGAACGCTCATACGGGAATGTGGTTCGTTGGGGTTAGGGTGTACCTGGTAACTATTCGGTATGTTTCTCTTTTTTACCCCTTCTTTTAAGAATTTATGGGTTACTTATATAATTTAAAAGGACTGTAATAAATGGTGTTAGGTGCATTTCTGGTAAATGATGTAAATGTGCAGTGTTGGAAATTAAACAACTATTGAGACGGAAATTTCTGTGCAGCCTATATTAAATCTCAATACAAGACTGCATGCTGCATAGGGAAGCTCCCACTGGCTTATTTAAGCCTTCATTCATTCTATGTTGTGCAATTCTCAGAAATGGTACCTCCGGAAGGTCTTGTAACGCATCTTAGTAGTAGTAATACTTCATTGTCACACCTGTCATCTTGGCTTCCCATTGTCATTTTGGCAGAGTTATTTTGTTGTTTGATGCTTATTGTTGGTTTGAACTGTAAAGCGCTCTAGAACAAATTTCACAACTGCCAAAATACGATCATTAGTTGCTGCATATATTTCATTATTGATTTCAAAACTGGTTATTGTGAAACTATCCTGGTAATTGTTGAATAATGGGCTTTAACAGTAATGGAATAGGCCTTGTAGCATGTCGTACTTTTGGATCTTGTTGCTGTATGCCTAGCTGCTGGAAGTTCATCCATACTTTCTGGATGAATTTATTCCAGACTGTTACATATGCAATTGCGTACTTGCATTAAGTATTCTTTTTTGTTAACTAAAGATTTTGTTTGGTGCAGATAGCATTTTAAATTCAATTGGCTATATGGGGGGCAGAACTCATGACTATTCACGACTATCATATCATTGCAATAAGTTTGGGCAGTATGCGAGGTATTTAGCTTTCTAGTTTTTCCTGTGGAATTGTTGTCCAACAAACTCATTAGAAGTCAAGGCTCAACTATTCTTATGAAGCTATGTTGCACAGACACAAATACAAAATGACACGATGTGGACAGGGCAATGTAAACAGAGCACCTTTTAGCTTGTCCTAATGTACTTTGGAGTGTCCGTGTTGTGTCTGATACACGTCAGACATTAACATAATATTGGAGTGTGTATTTACTAGGGCACGTCTAATCGTCTATGTAGGTGGCAGAATCAGCATTGGACAACATTTTGCACTATTGTTATGTTACAGTAGCTTCAATTTGATTATCAGTGATCAAGCTTGTTCCGTTTGGGAGGAGAAAGATCAGGAAGGTTCCTTAGAATCTAGGTGCTTTAATACTTTTCAATATTATACATTAAACCTTTTTCTAGGTCGAACTCGCACAAGGTTCTAAACGGCGGTAGGCGAAGGTTCCTTAGAATCTAGGTGCTTTAATACTTTTCAATATTATACATTAAACCTTTTTCTAGGCCGAACTCACACAAGGTTCTAAACGGCGGTAGGCGGGTGCGCGGCGGAGAGAGTCCACCTACCGCCTAGGCACCGTGTAGAGATTGATTGATATGTTTTATTGATAATCTCATAGGCTTTATATAGCCTTTACATCATGGAATATCCAATGGAATATCCTGTGGCATATTCTGGCATCCCAAATCAGGGCATGCTCTAGCATTTTTGAGGCCCTAGACAACTCCTATAAATTAGGCCCTCATCCATCTATATAATTGTTACTAAAAATTCAGCAAATCCAATAAATATAAAATACAATAAAATTAGTCCTTGAATACACATAAATTTTTATCAAGATTAAATAAATTGAGCAACTCTTAGCTCCAAATTTATTAAAAAAATGAAACCAAATAACACTAAACTAAATATAAGAAGTAAAAGTTCATACTCTTCTCGCTTTTTTCTGTGCAAAATTGTCAATTAAATCGTTGTGATCAAGTTTAGCTGCAATTCTTTTTTCAATAGACAACATGGCCAAACCGTTCAATCTATCTTGTGACATAGTTGATCGAAGGTAGTTTTTTATCAACTTCAGCTTGGAGAAACTTCTTTCAGCAGTAGCTACTGTAACTGGTATTGTCAATATTATTCTATATGCTATCCAAGCATTAGGAAAAGCCAAACGCAAATTTTTGATATACTCCAACACTTCAATTGGCTTGATTAACCACTCTGGTAATGATTTTCTCAACAACTGCAATTCTGAAAATAATTCAAGTGCATCAATATTAGAATCATCTCCATGTTTCAAAAAACTTTCAAGTGTTGCACATGAACATTTCAAACTCTCATCTTCTGCAGCTTTCAACTTGCTCAAGTTAAATAAAAATCCAAAAATCTCTTCATATTTTTTAAACTGCTCAAATCTTGTCTTAAGCGAAGAAAGAACATTATCAGTTATGGTTATAAAATAATTAATCCGAAAAGATTCTTCAGCCGCTTGTATTGGTTCATCTCTAGCATTCTCATAAAAAAATTTCTTCTTGTGACGAACACGAGTTTCACGAAAAATGGGTTCAATCTCCATTTCCAAAGCAATCTTTTTAGCTTCATTCTTCGCAATTTCAAATCCAGTATTCCTGTACTCTTCAAAAAAAAAGAATGAGACCTTGCAAAAGATTTATACACTCCCCAATATTTATTTCTTTTTCCTTGGAGAATCTTGCTAACTTTATTCACTTTATGCAAAATTTCAAACCAAATCACCATGCCAACAAGAAAATCAAACTTTCGAAGTTCATAATTTCCAACTAGGACCCATTACGCCTAATTTATGGTCGTAAAACTTATTTGTGAAATTTACGCCCAACATAGGGGATTAAAAAGTATTAAAAATATGCTCCTATGTTTTTAGTCTTAAGACATAAGTTCTTTTTACATGAAAAAATTTGTAGAAAAATGTTTTAAGTCTAGTATTAACACAAAACATGAAAAAAAAAATGAACGGTATTTCAACAGATGGAGAAATTTTGTTTAAAAAATTGTAAAAAATTGTTTGCAGTCTTGAGTCTCCTATGATTTAAGTCTTACAACAAAAGTCCTTTTTACATGAAAAAATTGTAAAAAATTGATTTAAGCCTGGACATGGAACATTAAAAAAAAAGGTATTTGATGGAGAAATTTTGCTTAAGAAATTGTAAAAAAATGTTTTAAGTTTCCTGTGTTTTAAGTCTTACCACCGGAATTCCGGATATGAAAAAATTGTTCTCTCTGAGAACAAAAAAAAAAGGACTATGGAGCCATCACTCATCAGCCAAGGAGGAACTCGGTTACTCGGGAACAATTCGAACAAACAAAGAGCAATTTGGATTAAAAAAAAAATTAGAGAACAAAAATAAACCTCTCAAATCTCAATCTGGCCGGCTCTGATTGCCACCGCCGGTAAAACTCTTCTGATTTCAGATCCGGCAACCGTGCGGCGTGCCCCCAAATGAAACAAAAAAATTATTTAGAGGGAGTCAGAAAGAGAAATCAATTATCAGGATTCAGATTTCAGAAGTCAATTATCAATTTTTCACTTATCAGGATTCAGATTTCAGAATATAGTATTATTTAGAGAAAGAAAGATGTAATATTAGCTATCAAATACACAAATTTATAGGAGAAAAATATTAACGTTATAAATTAAAGAAGAAAAATTACTAACCTGCGATTGCTCGCTCCAAGGATCGGACTGTGTTTCCTTTTCGATTTTTTTTTTTCCGTTGGGAACAAATTTTGGGAAGCCGGAAGGAAAGGGGGAGGGAATGGAGGCGGATTAATTGGCTACGGATGACAAGGTCTGGGTTTTGGGAAGTTTGACTCATTTGGAATTTGAAACGGGAGGGTGGGCCCAGGCGCCAGCTATCACATTAATTCTGGGAGAGACTTTTTTTTGTTTGATGTTTGCATTGCAGCATTGCTAATGCTAAATGGCAAATGCCTATTAGACTAGAAATTTTTGGTGGCCCCCATGGGGGAGGAGGCCCTAGGCCTAGGCCTGGGCTGCCTCCCCCTGGAGCCGGCCTTGTCCCAAATATGTCCTCAGGATATTTCCATACTAAATATAACATATTCTCTTACTAAATATATCAACACTCCCCCTCAAGATGGGCGAAAGATATTCACTAAGTCCATCTTGTCACAACCTCTCATCATGCTGATAGAGCTAAGCCCCTTGGTCAGTCCGTCTGCTACTTGATCTTTGGTTGGGATGTAGCCCAGCTCTAGTAGTCCTTTATCAAGCTTTTCTTTGATGAAGAATCTGTCAATCTCGATATGCTTGGTCCTGTCATGCTGCACTGGATTGTTGGCAATACTAATAGCTGACTGGTTGTCACACCATAGCTTCATCTTGGCTCCCTGGTCCAGCTTTAACTCCGTCAGCATATTCTTCAACCACAATAGCTCTGTGACTCCCAAGGCCATAGCTCTATACTCTGCTTCAGCTGTTGATCTAGCCACCACTGACTGCTTCTTACTCCTCCAAGAGACCAAGTTGCCTCCTACAAATATGCAGTACCCCGATGTGGATCTCCTGTCGTCAGCACAACTAGCCAGTCAGAATCACAATAGCCCTCGATACTCACGTGATTATTTCTTCTGAAAATCAGTCCCTTCCCGGGAGCTCCCTTCAAGTACCTCAGAATTTGGTACACTACGTCCATATGATCCTTCCGGGGGTCATGCATGTAGCGGTTCACTACGCTGATCGCAAAGCTGATATCAGGTCGAGTGTGGCTCAAGTAGATCAACTTGTCCACTAATCTCTGATATCTATCCTGGTCAACTGGTTCTCCAGCTTCAGCATCTAGTTTGAACTTCTGGTCTATCGGTGTCGTAGCTGGTTTGCATCCCATCATCCATGTTTCCGTAAGCAGGTCCAGTGCGTACTTCCTTTGAGAAAGAATAATTCCCTCTGTATCTCGAGCAATCTCAATCCCAAGGAAGTATCGAAGAGGGCCAAGATCCTTCACCTCGAACTCCTTGCCAAGCTTTCCTTTGAGTTGGGCGATCTCCTGCTCATCATCGCCTGTGATAATTGTCACGCCCCGATTCCGTAGAATCGATAGTCGTCCCCCGGGCGTGATGCCGTGCGAACCTAAATTGCGATCGCACAAGGCACATTCATAAGGTTATCCGAAACAACATCAAATTAGAGTACGCAGAGAAATTGATTGACACAATTGAAATAGAAGTAGACTTTTCATTGATATTAACATTTCATTTACATTGACTTCTTTACAATCATTGCCGCGCGGGCTACAACATGACTCGACTTACAAAACGAATGCTGATGAGATAGTCGTTCCATACATTATATCCCCTTTTTACAAGCAAAATAGTTACACTTTCCACCTGCGATCGAGGGAAGCCGAGCCGCCATTGGTCTTCTTTTGTACTGAATGCGGAGTCTTCAAAAGGAATTCAGAAATAAGCCTTTACACAGACGAGGCTTCAAAAGTGTCCACGCCGCCTTGAGATTTAAGTGGCACGCCCTTCGTGGTTCGGGGTACCTGCGTGGAGAGCGAGGATCAGTACATTACACTTTGTACTGGTGCGTGGCAAGTTAAGTTCCAAGCTCTCATTTGGTTGATGAGTCTATATGACTTAGTTCATGAATGTTTTTAACCATCCTAATGAATTTCAAGCGAGCAATGACAAGCATAATGTAATTTACGTTGGAACTTACCTACGGCGGGCCGCGCCGCGCCTTATGAGACTTACCACGTTCTTCCCTGTCAATTGTTATCATTTTTCATACCAAGTGCAATATTACGTGTGATTGGCCACTGGCATAACAAGCCATCCTGGACGTATAGCTTCGTTAATCGGGGTCCTTCCAACGCGGTTAGCGAGCCCCCTTTTGGAAGTCCCCGCTTAATCCGTGCTATCATCCAGCACAACTATACCCTGTTTCCTCCTAGGCCGAAACGGTCCCGTGGCCCCGGGTTGCCGCTCGAGGAAACTATCGCCTTGTCGAAAAGTTGTCCTTGACCGTGCAATAGCAAATTTAGTTATTAAGGTATAGCCTACATTCTCTTTGAAAACTTGATCATTTTACCGTGTTCGTGCCCTTGCATTCATTCTTTCTTCCGCAACAACACTATCGATTTACTTAAGAAGGGGTCGAGAAGAGAAGGGTCAGCCACTCACCTTGAGTTTACTTCGGCGAGAGAACTTGTTGGCCGCGCTAGACGTCGCCTACACGATTACCTGAAATCGCACAAGCAACCGATTAGAACACTGCATTATTCAAGGAGTTCGATAGGAAATGCGAGTTCGAAATGCAAGCCATGAAAACCATCGAAAACATTCACGAAAACGCATTCAGAAAACAAAGCCAACACCAACGCAAGCGGCGTGAAAAGCAGAGCAACGGGAGGTCTCTCCCGACTCAGCCGCAGAGTCAATCCTTCAGGCGCAACCCGCTGAATATGGGACTTGGTTCCGAAGAAGACATTCCATAACGAGGAATGAATCTTAATTCAACCGTTCCCGTTCGATCGACTCGGTCGATCCCGACCTATCGGTCCCGACCGAATCGATAGCGACAATGTTCCTTTCTCGCGCACCCCGTGGACAGAGTACGGGGCACGATGTAGGGACGGGGCACTACACCATAACCAACTAAGAAAAAGTTTCGTCCTCGAAACTTAAAATAGAACCTACCTCTACGAGAACAATGAAGGAAACTTTTCCTTCATTTCTGACTCAAGCTCCCACGTTGACTCTTCGACCGAGTGGTTCCTCCAGAGGACGCGGACGAGGGGAATAGCACGGTTGCGGAGAAGTTTATCCTTTCGCTCCAAGATTTGCACCGGCTCTTCGACATATGACAAGTCCGCCTTCAGGTCCAGCTTACCCAAATCCACAACATGGCTCGGATCATGCACGTACTTCCGCAATTACGATACGTGGAAGACGTCATGTACCTCTGACAACGCAGGCGGCAAGGCGATTTGGTAAGCTACCGGGGCGACTCGCTTCAATATTTCGAACGGGCCAACAAATCTTGGGCTCAATTTCCCCTTCGTACCGAACCTGGAAACTCCCCGCATGGGCATGACTTTCAAGAATACATGGTCGCCTTCCGAGAACTCGAGGGGGCGTCGGTGCGTGTCGGCATAGCTTTTCTGCCGGCTTTGTGCTATCTTCAATCTCTCTCGTATTAACTTGACCTTCAGCACGGTCTGCTCCACCAGCTCCGGACCAAGTATCTGCCGTTCCCCGACTTCATCCCAGCAAATGGGCGATCTGCACTTCCGGCCGTACAAAGCTTCATACGACGCCATTTGGATGCTGGACTGATAGCTGTTGTCGTATGCAAACTCGGCCAGCGGTAGATGGACGTCCCAACTTGACTTCAAGTCGATCGCACAGAGTCGTAACATGTCTTCGAGAATTTGGTTCACCCGCTCTGTTTGGCCGTCAGTCTGAGGATGATAAGCTGAGCTGAACTTCAACTTGGTCCCCAGTGCTGAATGAAGACTACTCCAGAAGCGCGCTACGAACCGTCCATCCCGATCCGAGACGATAGATACTGGGACCCCGTGCAGCCGAACTACTTCATCAAGGTATATCTGAGCAAGGCGGTCGACGCTCCAAGTAACTTTGATGGCAATAAAGTGCGCTGACTTGGTTAGTCGATCGACGATGACCCAGATGGCGTCGTTTCCCCGCGGCGTCCTCGGCAAGCCAACAACGAAGTCCATAGTGATGTGATCCCATTTCCACTCTGGAATGGCAAGGTTCTGCATCTCCCCGCCCGGTCGCTGGTGCTCGGCTTTGACTTGCTGACAGGCCATACATTTTGACACAAAGAGTGCTACGTCCCTCTTCATGCCGTGCCACCAAAAGACAACGCGGAGGTCCTTATACATCTTGGTGCTGCCAGGATGCAAGGAATATTTTGCATAATGCGCCTCCGACATTATCTCCTTTCTAAGTTCTGCGTCGTCCGGTACGCATAGCCGTCCCTTCACACGCAACACTCCCGACTCGTCCTCTGCAAAGTCGGACGCTTTTCCTGTCGATATCAGCTTCCGCATCTTCTCCAGGTAGGGGTCGTCCTTCTGTGCAGACTTGATCCTCTCCAGTAGGCTCGGTTCCACCCGCAGTTGTGCCAGTTTCACGTCTCTGAAACGAACTCGGAGCTCGATGCCCATTCCTTCCAAGTCACGCAGCAGTCGATCGTTGATACATAACGAAGCTAAGTACTTCCGGCTCGGCGCATCCGCTACCACATTTCCCTTGTCCGGCGTGTAGTCGATTGATAAGTCATAGTCTTTGATTAGTTCGAGCCATCGCCTCTGCCGCAAATTCAGTTCTTTCTGGGTGAAGAGATACTTGAGGCTTTTGTGGTCTGTATAAATCCTGCACGCCACGCCATAGAGATAGTGACGCCACAGCTTCAACGCGAACACAATTGCCGCTAGTTCTAGGTCGTGCGTGGGGTAGTTCTTCTCGTGCGGCTTCAACTGCCGGAAAGCAAAAGATATCACCTTATCCCGCTGCATTAGCACACACCCCAAGCCCTGGCCAGAAGCATCGCTGAATATTTGAAATCCCTCCGTCCCTTCAGGAAGAGCAAGTATCGGGGCCGAAACGAGCCGTTGTTTGAGCTCCTGGAAGGAAGCTTCACAGTCGTCTGACCACTTGAATGCGACTCCTTTCTGGGTGAGGCGAGTCAACGACGATGCGATCTTCGCGAAGTCCTTCACGAAGCGTCGGTAGTATCCCGCCAAGCCTAGGAAGCTTCGAATTTCGCTAACTGATGCGGGCCGTTTCCAATCAGCAACTGCCTCGACTTTCTTCGGATCGACTGCGATGCCCGCGGCGGAGATGATGTGCCCAAGGAATGAGACGCTGTTCAGCCAGAACTCACACTTGTTCATCTTCGCGTACAACTGATTCTCTCGAAGGGTTTGGAGTACCGTCCGCAGATGCTCTGCATGTTGCGCTCGATCCTTCGAGTAGACGAGGATGTCGTCGATGAAGACTACTACGAATTTGTCAACGAACGGACGGAACACCCGATTCATTAGATCCATGAAGACGGCAGGGGCGTTTGTCAGACCGAACGGCATCACCAAGAACTCGTAGTGGCCGTAACGAGTGCGGAAGGCGGACTTCGGCACGTCATCTGGCTTGACCTTGAGTTGGTGATAACCCGATCGCAGATCAATCTTCAAAAACACCGTTGCACCTTGGAGCTGGTCGAACAAGTCGTCGATGCGGGGCAGGGGGTATTTGTTCCGGACGGTGGCTTTATTCAATTCTCGATAGTCGATGCAGAGCCGCATCGATCCATCCTTCTTCTTCACGAATAGCACGGACGCACCCCACGGCGAGACACTCGGACGGATAAACCCTCTGTCGAGTAATTCTTGTAGTCGTGCCTTTAGTTCCTTCAGTTCTGCAGGGGCCATTCTGTACGGAGCTTTCGAGATCGGCCGGGTGTCGGAGAATGTGTCGATGGTGAACTCTATTTCTCGATCGGGCGGCATGTCGGATAGCTCGTCCGGGAACACGTCTGGGAATTCTGCCACAACGTCGGTCTCTCCCGCGTTTGCACCATCCTGTCGCATGTCTCGAACGGAAGCTAGATAGCCTTCGCACCCGGAATGCAGCATCCGTCGAGCAGATATTGCGGAGATCACCATGCAGGTCGGCGACGCCTCACCACACGAGTAGCAGAATTCAGGCACTCCAGGTATGCGGAATGTGACCTTCTTTTCAGCGCAATCTATGGTTGCGTTGTACGGACCGAGCCAATCTATGTCCAGTATGATGTCGAAGTCCTTCATATCTACAATTATCGCATCAAGACCGATCTTTTGACCCCCAATACATATGGTTCCTCCCCCGCAGGCTAAGTTTGTGAGTAGTGGCACACCCGAAGGCATACTTACGCTAAGGTCAAGGTCTAACAACATTACAGGAAATTTGTGCTCGGCGGCGAAGTCCGCCGATATGAAAGTATGTGAAGCGCCTGTGATATGAAAGTATGTGGGCGATCTCCTGCTCATCATCGCCTGTGATAATTGTCACGTCCCGATTCTGTAGAATCGATAGTCGTCCCCCGGACGTGATGCCGTGCGAACCTAAATTGCGATCGCACAAGGCACATTCATAAGGTTATCCGAAACACAACATCAAATTAGAGTATGCAGAGAAATTGATTGACACAATTGAAATAAAAGTAGACTTTTCATTGATATTAACATTTCATTTACATTGACTTTTTTACAATCATTGCCGCGCGGGCTACAACATGACTCGACTTACAAAACGAACGCTGATGAGATAGTCGTTCCATACATTATATTCCCTTTTTACAAGCAAAATAGTTACACTTTCCACCTGCGATCGAGGGAAGCCGAGCCGCCATTGGTCTTCTTTTGTACTGAATGCGGAGTCTTCAAAAGGAATTCAGAAATAAGCCTTTACACTGACGAGGCTTCAAAAGTGTCCACGCCGCCTTGAGATTTAAGTGGCACGCCCTTCGTGGTTCGGGGTACCTGCGTGGAGAGCGAGGATCAGTACATTACACTTTGTACTGGTGCGTGGCAAGTTAAGTTCCAAGCTCTCATTTGGTTGATGAGTCTATATGACTGAGTTCATGAATGTTTCTAACCATCCTAATGAATTTCAAGCGAGCAATGACAAGCATAATGTAGTTTACGTTGGAACTTACCCACGGCGGGCCGCGCCGCGCCTTATGAGACTTACCATGTTCTTCCCTGTCAATTGTTATCATTTTTCATACCAAATGCAATATTACGTGTGATTGGCCACTGGCATAACAAGCCATCCTGGACGTATAGCTTCGTTAATCGGGGTCCTTCCAACGCGGGTAGCGAGCCCCCTTTTGGAAGTCCCCGCTTAACCCGTGCTATCATCCAGCACAACTATACCTGTTTCCTCCTAGGCCGAAACGGTCCCGTGGCCCCGGGTTGCCGCTCGAGGAAACTATCGCCTTGTCGACAAGTTGTCCTTGACCGTGCAATAGCAAATTTAGTTATTAAGGTATAGCCTACATTCTCTTTGAAAACTTGATCATTTTACCGTGTTCGTGCCCTTGCATTCATTCTTTCTTCCGCAACAACACTATCGATTTACTTAAGAAGGGGTCGAGAAGAGAAGGGTCAGCCACTCACCTTGAGTTTACTTCGGCGAGAGAACTTGTTGGCCGCGCTAGACGTCGCCTACGCGATTACCTGAAATCGCACAAGCAACCGATTAGAACACTGCATTATTCAAGGAGTTCGATAGGAAATGCGAGTTCGAAATGCAAGCCATGAAAACCATCGAAAACATTCACGAAAACGCATTCAGAAAACAAAGCCAACACCAACGCAAGCGGCGTGAAAAGCAGAGCAACGGGAGGTCTCTCCCGACTCAGCCGCAGAGTCAATCCTCCAGGCGCAACCTGCTGAATATGGGACTTGGTTCCGAAGAAGACATTCCATAACGAGGAATGAATCTTAATTCAACCGTTCCCGTTCGATCGACTCGGTCGATCCCGACCTATCGGTCCCGACCGAATCGATAGCGACAGTGTTCCTTTCTCGCGCACCCCGTGGACAGAGTACGGGACACGATGTAGGGACGGGGCACTACAATAATCATATCATCTACATATACAACAAGCATGGTGATGTAGTCTCCACTTCGTCTGAAGAAGACAATATGATCAGCATTGATCTGCTGATATCCATCCCTATTATTGCTCTCCTGAACCTGTCAAACCATGCTCGAGGGGACTGCTTCAGTCCATAGAGGGACTTCTTCAGTCTGCAGACCTTGCCTTCTGTCTGTTTGGTGTCAAATCCTGGTGGTATCTCCATGTACACCTCCTCCACTAGATCCCCATGAAGAAATGCATTCTTCACATTCAGTTGGTGTTGCTTCCACCCTCCATTGGCTGCCAGGGAGATCAAGGTCCTGACAGTGCTCATCTTCGCCACTGGTGCAAAGGTCTCGTCATAGTCGATGCCGTACGTCTGACTGTATCCTTTTGCCACCAGTCGAGCTTTGTAGCGCTCAACATGTCCATCTGGATTCTGCTTCACAGTGAAAACCTATTTGCATCCGACTGCTCTTTTCCCTTCTGGCAGGCTCACCAGCTCCCAAGTGTGGTTCTTCTCAAGAGCTTCCAACTCCTCGTGCATCGCCGCTTTCCACTTTGGATCGTTCTTGGCAACCTGCCAATTGTTAGGTATAGTAATACTATCCAAAGATGCTATAAATACTCCATGAGAAGAAGATATATGATCATAAGAAACAAACTTAGCAAGATCCCAACCATATCTGTCCGGAGGATTTCTTGCATTACTGCGAGTAGTCCTTCGTATAGATAGTGGTGTAGAAGAAGTAGGATGAATGATATCGCCTGAGGAGGATAGTGGTGTAGGTGTCTCAGGAGAAGGGACAGACGCAGGTAAGGGACTTAGCACTGGCACTGGTCCTGCAGTTTGCTTCTTTCTCCTGCTGTAGGTAAGTAACTCCCCCTGAGCCGTAGGCCTAACACTTCTCATCTCCTCCTCCTGTTCCGCTTCACCTTCATGTTCCTCCTCAACCATGTCTCTATGCCAAACTTCTAAATCGGTTACCACCAAGTCCATCTCCCCCTCTCGCCTTATACTGGTAGTATTAGACATGTTGTGCGAAGTTCCCTTCTAGCGGTAATATGGCTCATGCTCCCGGAAGTGGACATCCATACTAACAAATTTCTTCTTCTCTACTGGACTCCAGCACACATACCCCTTCTGAGTCGCTGAGTAGCCCACGAAGATGCACTTGACCGCTCTAGGGTCAAGTTTTTCAACTGATGGTCTGTTGTCCTTCACAAAACACACACACCCGAACACCTTCAGTGGAAGTATCCCACTATTATTGCCTTGTAATACTTTACATGGAGACTTCCATCCCAGGACTTTTGAAGGCATCCTGTTGATAAGTTGAGCTGCTGTCAATACTGCATGTCCCCATAGATTTTGTGGAACATTTATGTCGATCATCATACTTCTTGCGATCTCCAGAAGGTGTCGGTTCTTCCTTTTTGCTACTCCATTTTATGCTGGTGTGTATGCACAAGTGGTCTGATGCTGTATACCGTGTGCTGACAAGTACTCTGCAAGCGTCCTGTTGGTATACTCCGTGCCATTGTCAGACCTCAGTACCTTCACCACTGCATTGTACCGAGTCTGGACATGCTTATGAAAGTTCCGAAAACAGGCAAATACACCACTCTTGTTTTTCATTAAATACAGCCAAGTGACACGAGATGCACAATCAAAAAAGGAAACAAAGTACTTATACCCATTCATAGTGTTAGTAGCACATGGACCCCAAACATCAGAATGTACTACCTCAAAAGCAAAAGAGCTCTTATGACCAGTGCTAACATATGAGCTCCTAGTAAGTTTCCCTAACTCGCATGCATCACATACTAATTTCTGTTTATTTGATTTTGTATACATCTCTGGATACAACTTACTTAGAGTATCAAAGGAAGAATGTCCCATCCTCCTATGATGAAGTATCAAAGTATCTTCAGTCCTCTGCTGCAGCTCTTCCATTCCAGCCTTCTCTGCCATAGATACCAATGCTGAGTCCAGTCCTTCTCGATCTAGGTACCACAGTCCCTCATGCCAGGTGCCAGTCCTAAGTCTTCGTCCCGTCCCTTTCTCCTGGAAGATCACCTTAGGAATATCAAAAGAAACAATGCATTTCAGTTGGAGAATTATAGAACTAATAGACAAGAGACTGACTGGAAATGATGGAGCATGTAACACATTGAATAATCTTACTAAACCTGTACAATTAACAGTACCCTTACCGACCACTGGTTGGAAAGTGCCATCTGCAGTCTGAATGGTGTCTGCTAATGCTAGGTGAGTGTATGAAGAAAACTCACTAGCGTTCTCGGTCACATGCCGAGATGCTCATGAGTCGATAATCCAGTCTGACGTTTTAAGGGAAGACATAGATGCAAGAGCAAGTGACTCGTCAGTACCTTATGATGGGTGGGCATACATAGCGGCGTTGCCTCCAACGAAGAATGTGCTGGATGTCTCTCCTTCGGTGGACGCTCTCTGCTTTCTCCCCAGCAGGTCCAGCAGTGTCTGATCCTCCTCAGTAAAGTTGCCACCAGCTCCTCCATTCCCTTCTGCTACCAGCAGGTTTGCCCGATAACCTCCTCGGTCGCCTCGTCGGCCTCCTCGATCACGACCACGACCACGTCCACCATATCCTCGTCCACGTCCACCACCTGAGTCTCCCTCCTTAGGTGGTTTGGTAGAAGCATACCGATGATGGCCCATCTCCCCGCAGTTGTAGCACTGCCGATTGTGTTGCCAGAGCTCTCTCTTGGGTCCTGTGTCGCCCGAGCTAGTAACCGTTAGTGCTGACTTTGCTTCGGGGGGACCACCTGTCCCCGCCTGTAGTCTGATGCGCGTCTCCTCCTGGATCATGGCTGAGATAGCCTCCACGAGACTAGGAATCTCTGGTTGTGCGAGGAGTAAAGCTGTCTTCTGTGCGAATGCAGTATTCAGTCCTTTGAGGAATTTCATCGTCCTCTCCTGCAGACACACGTCTCTCCTTGCACTTTGGGTCCCCGCAGCTTGTCCGTTTTGAGGAGTGATCATAATCCAGCCAGAGACGCTCCAACTCTGTGGCGTACTCCTGCACCGTCTTCTCTCCCTGTACAGTGTCGTCGATCTCTCCTTTTATCTGGAAGATCCGTAAGTTGTTCCCCACACCATCATAGGTTCTCTTCAGCTTCTCCCACACGTCTTTCACAATCTCAATTCCATCTACTGTGGAGGCAATAGACTGGACTAAGGAATTGAGAAGCCAGATGTAAATCACCATATGAGTGGATTTTCACTCGTCGCGTCCTGTCGAACCCTCGTCAGCATTTATAGCTCTGATACCATGTAGAGATTGATTGATATGTGTTATTGATAATCTCATAGGCTTTATATAGCCTTTACATCATGGAATATTCAATGGAATATCCTGTGGCATATTCTGGCATCCCAAATATGTCCTCAGAATATTCGCATACTAAATATAACATATTCTCTTACTAAATATATCAACACACCGTCTATGCGGTTGATACATTTTGGACACTTTTTACTATTTTATAAAAAAAAATTCATAATCTGCATATTTTAAGACTGTTCCATGCATAACTAAGTTGTAGAAGGAAGATTTATGAACTTTTAGTTTTGTAAAAGTGAACCATAGGTCCATAATGCTTGCAAATTTTTTTTGGCCAAAACATCTTGTTAGGTATTGCTTCGCCCAGGTGCCCGCCTATGCCGTCTCACCTCCGCCTATGCAACCAAACCTCCGTTGGCCGCCTACTCTACCGTCTACTGCTTGCGAAGAGAGGTCGCTTGTAGTGCCCCGTTTCCCTCCACGGGGTGCACGAGAAAGGAACACTGTTGCTACTGATTCAGTCGGGACCGATAGGTCGGAATCGGTCGAACGGGAACTATTGAATTAAGATCATTTTCTTGTTATGGAAAGGCTTCTTCGGAATCAAGTCCCATATTTAGCAGGTTGCGTCTCGAGGATTGGCTCTGCGGCTGAGTTGGGAGAGACCTCCCGTTGCTCTGCTTTTCATGCCACAAATTGTTTTGGCTTTGGCTATGATTTTCGTGAATGCGTTTTCGTGAATGTTTTCGATGGTTTTTATGGCTTGCGTTTTCAAACTTCGTATTCGTATCTAACTCCTTAAATAACACAATGTTCTAATCAGTTGCTTATGCGATTGTAGGTGATCGCGTAGGCGACGTCTAAGTGCAGCCAACCATTCCCTCGTCTGAAGCAAAGACTAAGGTGAGTGGCTGACCTCCTTCGTCTCGACCCTCTGTTTCAAATCAATCATGAAACACAAAATCAATGCTTGTCGTCATATTTTAGAATCAATGAATTGATGCACGATTCTTCACGAAATACTTGCTAAAGGAAACTCGAAATGACTGCATCAAATTGAGTAATTTACTCAGTAAATGTAAGTTTTACACCAAAAAGAGAAAAGATAATGTTCTAGAAAAGAGATGGAATTATTTCAAGATCTGCAAAAACGGTCATTGGACAATTTGTTGACAAGGTGTAGTTTCCTCGAACGGTTGTCTAGGCCAAGGAACCGTTTAGTCTTGGGAGGAACGAGTATAGCAAGCGCCAGCAATGAATCAGCGCGGGTGATTCAGTAACTTTCGCATAAGGCTTGCTATCCGCCACGAAGGGTCGCCGTCTAACCCAACTATAGTCTGTGATGGCTTGACATTGCCAGTGACCTTCACACCCCTTTCACTGCTTGAACTAACGCACGTGACACAGGATGATTATGATAACTGCTCAATGTATACAATTTCGTATGCTTGTCTCAAAACATGTTAACATGCAAATCAATTAGGATGGTTAGAAAGATCACCAAATAGTTAACATGTTTTATAAAACTGTTTGAACCAAATGCAGAGCATGGGTTTAATTAGCCACTCGCCAGTACATGTGATCGTACTGACCCTTGCTCTTTACAGGTGATAGGAATCAAGGAGAATGTGCCAACTGACCAAGGCGACATTCGTGTTTTGAAGCTTCGACCGCGCGTCGAAGACTCCCGTCGCATCAACTTTAGAAGACTCTCTGCAAGTCTAAGGAACATGTCTCGGCATCCCTCGCATCCAGGTGGCTGGAATACTTTTGTTGTAAATGAGGGATATATGTATGAAACGACTATCTCATCGGCACTCCTTTTGTAATCGAGTCATGTTGTAAAGCCCGTGCAACGTAATTGTAATGGAGTCTGTAAATGATGTCTATTATCAATAAAATACAAAGTTTTTATGTCTCGATGTGTTGTTCAATTTGTCTGCGCTCTCTCTTAGATGTTGTGTTTGGATTACCTTATGATTATGTCTCGTGCGATCGCAACCTAGGTTTGCACGGCACCACGCCCAGGGGACGACTATCGATTCTTCGGAATCGAGACGTGACATAATGGTGTTAGAGCACGGCTTTACGTCCTTGGCCTCCAGTCTCGAGTCTCTAGTCTCGAACAGTTGACCTCGTGTCGATGAGAGAGTTGTTCCATACGCTGAACCTAAGACATTTTCTGAAACTAACGAGAGTTGTCTTTTTCCCCAGGAGTTGCGGGACCTCGGATAGAGGGCGAAGCGAGCGCTTCCAGCGGCTCGAGTAGTTCCGAAGCCGAGCCTTCCGTCAACCAAACGGGGAGGATGCCTACCGAAGCCGGACCTTCTGGCAGTCCTATGGAGCAGATGCTGCATATGCTCGAAATGCAGCAGCGGCAGGCCGCAACATTCCAACAAGAAAGCGAGAAGCTGCGTCTGCAGTCCGACAGGCCCAATTTGAAACCCGGTTTGAAGTGCAGTTCAAGATGCAGCAAGGGCAACTTGACACACTACGACAGTTGGTACAAACAGTCGTGACCAACGGGAACTCTGCAACCCGTACTGTCGAACCCGTGAACCGACCTATTGAAGTTGCACCCGGGGAGCCTTCGTCTCAGCTTGCGCCGCCAGAGAATAACACCTTCGACTATACCAACTTCAAGAAGGCGTTTCGCACTTCCTTCTCCGGCACCGAAGACCCTTCCCTTGCGATCGACTGGTTAGACGAGATCGAAGACAACTTCGAGCTCCTCGGCATCGATGAGGTAAAGAAAGTCGCTTGCGCGCAACTTCAACTTCGGTTCAACGCGCATGACTGGTGGACGGTACAAAAACAAGCTATTCGTTGCGATGATTCCACCGCGCCGATCTTCTGGGCTACGTGACGCAAGGCCTTCGAAGTTGAGTACTTTCCTGCGGCGATCCACCAGGCGAAGGAGAACGAGTTCATGCAGCTGAAACAGGAAAACATGATGGTACGCGAGTATGCTGTAGAATTCAACAAGTTGGCCGATTTGCGGGTGTTTACCTGCCAACGGCGGCGAGTTGAGCACGGAGATTCAAAGTGGGCTTGAGGCCTTCTATTTTCGCACATGTGACGGTGCCCGAGTATCGAATAATGGGCGAGTCACTCATCCACGCCCTTCGTCTCGAGCCTCAATACCCCCTGGTCGCCACAGGTACTGTTCATACCTACAACAACAAGCACCATGGCAACCCAGGAGGTAACAATGCACATAAGCGTCGAAACCACGACAATGGATCCAGCAACCAAGGGAGGAACCGAGTAGTTTGCAATCATTGTCACAAGGTGGGGCACACGGCTAACGAATACCTAATGAAAAGTGGAGCATGCTTCGGGTGCGGTCGAGTAGGACACATCGCACGCAACTGCCTGAAGGCGGGTCGAACCAACGCCCCCCGCAACACCAACAAAACCGAGGCCAAGCACCTCGGGCTACACAGACGGTGCCACAAAATGGCCAAGACCGTCGCCCCAATACCCAGGGCCGCGTCTACGCCATAACCCGGGATGAAACGTTCGCATCTGACACAGTCGTGACAGGTATACTGCATTTCAATAACAAACCTGCTCGTGTACTATTTGATTCAGGTGCTACACATAGCTTTATATCGACGGATTTTGTCGCCGAACACAAATTTTCTGTGATACCGTTAGGCCTGAATCTTAGCGTCAACATACCGTCGGGCATGTCACTACTTGCAAACTTAGTCTGTGGAGACGGATTCAACTGTATAGGTAGTCAAAAGGCAGGTCTCGATACGATAGTCCTAGACATTAAGGACTACGATATCATTCTGGAAATGGATTGACTCGGTCCGTGCAATGCAACCATCGACTGTGCCGAAAAGATGGTCACTTCCGTATATCCGGAGTGCATGAATTCTGCTATTCGTGTAGTGAAGCGTCGCCGACCTATATAGTGATCTCGGCAATATCGGCTCGAAGGATGCTGCATTTTGGGTGTGAAGGCTATTTAGCGTCTGTTCGAGACATGAGACAGGATGGTGCAAACGCAGGTCAGGCCGACGTTGTGGAAGAATTCCCAAACGTGTTTTCGGACGAGCTGCCCGTCATGCCACCTGATCGAGAGAGAGAGTTCACCATTGACACATTCTCCGATACCCGACCGATCTCTAAAGCTCCGTACAGAATGGCCCCTGCAGAGCTTAAGGAACTCAAAGTACAGTTGCAAGAGTTGCTCGATAAGGGATTCATACGGCCTAATGTCTCGCCATGGGGAGCGTCTGTGTTGTTTGTCAAGAAAAATGACGGCTCCATGCGTCTTTGTATTGATTACCGAGAGCTGAACAAGGCCACCGTCCAGAACAAATACCTATTGCCCCACATAGACGACCTGTTATATCAGTTACAGGGCGCTTCGATGTTTTCTAAAATTGATCTTCACTCGGGTTACCATCAACTCAAGATTAAGCCGGACGATGTGTCGAAGTCAGCCTTCCCCACTCGATACGGCCATTACGAATTCATGGTAATGCCGTTCGGCTTAACGAACGCCCCATCTGCTTTCATGGATTTAATGAATCGGGTGTTTCGATCCTTCCTCGACAAGTTCGTAGTAGTCTTCATCGACGATATACTCATCTACTCGAAGGACAAGCGGTAACACGCTGAGCATCTGCGGACCGTACTTCAGACTCTTCGGAAAAATCAGTTGTATGCGAAGCGGAGCAAGTGTGGATTTTGGCTGAGCAGCGTCGCATTCTTCGGACACGTCATTTCATCCGAAGGCATTGCAGTCGACCCAAAGAAAGTTGAAGGCGTTGTCGATTGGAAACGGCCAGCGTTAGTCGGCGAGATTCAAAGCTTCCTTGGCTTAGCAGGATACTACCGACACTTCGTGAAAGACTTCGCGAAGATCGCGTCGCCTCTGACTCGCCTCACCCAGAAAGGAGTCGCTTTTGAATGGTCAGACGACTGTGAAGCTTCTTTCCAGGAGTTAAAGCAACGGCTCGTCTCGGCCCCGATACTCGCACTTTCAGTAGGGCTGAGGGATTCCAGATCTTCAGCGATGCGTCCGGCTAGGGTTTGGGGTATGTGCTAATGCAACGGAACAAGGTGATATCTTTTGCTTTCCGACAGCTAAAGCCGCACGAGAAGAACTATCCCACCCATGACCTGGAGTTAGCGGTGATTGTGTTCGCGTTGAAATTGTGGCGTCACTATCTTTATAGCGTGGCGTGTGCGATCTATACGGATCACAAGAGCCTAAAGTATCTATTCACGCAGAAGGAGCTGAACTTGCGGCAAAGACGCTGGCTTGAACTGATCAAAGATTACGACTTGACTATTGACTATACGCCGGGCAAGGAAAATTTTGTGTCAGACGCTCTGAGTTGGAAGTATATTGCCTCGCTATCCATCGACCGTAGATTGCTACGCGACTTAGAAGAGATGGACATCGACCTCCGGGTTCAATTCAGGAATGTGCAGTTGGCGCAGTTGCAGCTAGAGCCGAGCTTACGGGAAAAGATTAAGACCGCTCAGAAGGATGATCCGTAACTGAAGAAAGTGCGAAGCAAATTTCAACGGGTAGTGCGACAGACTTTGCGGTAGACGAAACCGGCGTGCTTCGATTGAAGGGTATGCTATGCGTTTCGGACGATTCAGAACTTAGAAAGGAGATATTGACGGAAGCGCACTATGCGAAGTATACCTTGCATCCAGGCTGCGGTAAGATGTACAAGGACTTCCGCACGACCTTCTGGTGGCACGAAATGAAGAGAGAGGTGGCACTCTTCGTGTCGCAATGCATGGTCTGTCAGCAGGCAAAAGCTGAGCATCATAGACCGGACGGGGAGATGCAGAACCTTGCCATTCCATAATGGAAATGAGATTATGTCACTATGGACTTTGTTGTTGGCTTGCCGAAGACGCCGCAGAAAAATGATGCCATCTGGGTCATCGTTGATCGACTAACCAAGCCAGCGCACTTCATTGCCATTAAAGTTACTTGGAGTATTGATCGTCTGGCTCAGATTTATCTTGATGAGATAGTTCGGCTGCATGGAGTCCCTGTATCCATCGTCTCTGATCGGGATACACGATTTCTATCGCTAGTTTTGGAGTAGTCTTCAGTTGGCTCTAGGTACCAAGTTGCAGTTAAGTTGTAGTTAAGCTCAGTTTACCATCCCCAGATTGACGGCCAAACGGAACGTGTGAATCAGATTCTCGAAGACATGTTACGGCTCTGCGCAATTGACTTCAAGTCGAGTTGGGATGTTCATCTACCATTGGCCGAATTTGCATACAACAATAGCTATCAGTCCAGCATCCAAATGGCGCCGTACGAAACCTTGTACGACCGGAAGTGCAGATCACCCATTTGCTGGGATGAAGTCGGAAAACGACAGATTCTTGGCCCGGAGCTGGTGGACCATACCGTGGAGAAGGTCAAGCTCATTCGGGAAAGATTAAAGACTGCGCAGAGTCGACAGAAAAGTTACGCGGATGTCCATCGTCGACCTCTCGAGTTTGTAGAAGGCGATCACGTATTTCTTAAAGCGTCGCCTATGCGTGAAGTTACCCGGTTTGGTGCAAAGGGAAAGTTGAGTCCAAGATTCGTTGGGCCGTTCGGAATACTCAAGCGAGTCGCCCCAGTGGCCTATCAGATTGTCCTGCCGCCAGCGCTAGCGGGTGTGCATAATGTCTTCCACATCTCTCAGTTGCGAAAGTATGTCTACGACCCAAGCCACGTGGTAGATTTTGGTCAGCTAGAGCTGAAGGCCGACTTATCATATGTTGAAGTGCCGGTCCAAATCTTAGAATGTAAAGATAAACTGTTGCGGAATCGAGCGATCCCTCTCGTCCGCGTACGCTGAAGCAATTATTTGGTCGAGGAGTCGACCTGGGAACTTGAATCGGAGATGAAGGAGAAATTTTTTTCATTGTTCTCGTAGAGGTAGGTTCTATTCTTAAGTTTCGAGGACGAAACTTTTCTTAGTTGGTTATGGTGTAGTGCCCTGTTTCCGTCCACGAGGTGCACGAGAAAGGAACACTGTCGCTACCGATTCAGTCGGGACTGATAGGTCGGAATCGGTTGAATCGGTCGAACGGGAACGATTGAATTAATATAATTTTCTCGTTATGGAAAGGCTTCTTCGGAATCAAGTCCCATATTCAGCGGGTTGCGCCTCGAGGATTGGCTCTGCGACCTAGTCGGGAGAGACCTCTCGTTGCTCTGCTTTTCATGTCGTAAATTGCTTTGGTTTTGGCTTTGATTTTCGTGAATATTTTCGATGGTTTTCATGGCTTGCGTTTTCGAACTTCGCATTTGTATCGAACTCCTTGAATAACACAGTGTTCTAATCAGTTGCTTATGCGATTGCAGGTGATCGCGTATGCGACGTCTAAGCGCAGCCAACCAGTCCCTCGCCTGAAGCAAAGACTAAGGTGAGTGGCTGATCTCCTTCGTCTCGACCCTCTGTTTCAAATCAATAATGAAACACAAAATCAATACTTGTCACCATATTGTAGAATCAATGAATTGAGGCACGATTCTTCACAAAACACTTGCTAAAAGGAAACTCGAAATGACCGCATCAAATTGAGTAATTTACTCAGTAAATGTAAGTTTCACACCAAAAGAAAAAATATAAGGTTCTAGAAAAGAGAGAATTATTTCAAGATCTACAAAAACGGTCATTGGACAACTTGTCGACAAGGTGTAGTTTCTTCGAACGGTTGCCTAGGCCAAGGAACCGATTCGTTCTGGTAGGAACGAGTATAGCAAGCGCCAGCAATGAATTGGTACGGCTGATTCGGGAACTTTCGCATAGGGCTCGCTACCCGCCGCGAAAGGGTCACCGTCTAACTCAACTATAGTCCGTGATGACTTGACATTGCTAGTGACCTTCACACCCCTTTCACTGCTTAAACTAACGCACGTGACACGGGATGATTATGATAACTGCTCAATGTATACAATTTCATATGCTTGCCTCAAAACATGTTAACATGCAAATCAATCAGGATGGTTAGAAAGATCACCAAATAGCTAACATGTTTTATAAAACTGCTTGAACCAAATGCAGAGCTTGGATTTAATTAGCCACTCGTCAGTACATGTGATCGTACTGACCCTCGCTCTTTGCAGGTGATAGGAATCAAGGAGAACGCGCCAACTGACCAAGGCGACATTCGTGTTTGAAGCTTTGACCGCGCGTCGAAGACTCCCATCGCATCAACTTTTGAAGACTCTCTGCAAGTCCAAGGAACATGTCTCGGCATCCCTCGCATTCAGGTGGTTGGAATACTTTTGTTGTAAATGAGGAACATATGTATGGAACGGCTATTTCATCGGCACTTCTTTTGTAATCGAGTCATGTTGTAAAGCCCGCGCGACATAATTGTAGTGGAGTCTGTAAACGATGTCTATTATCAATAAATGCAGTTTTTATGTCTCTATGTGTTGTTCAATTTGTCAGCGCTCTCTCTCTTAGATGTTG
This sequence comes from Iris pallida, assembly GCA_029216955.1. Lineage (NCBI taxonomy): Eukaryota > Viridiplantae > Streptophyta > Magnoliopsida > Asparagales > Iridaceae > Iris > Iris pallida. The sequence goes on from JANAVB010031220.1 coordinate 2,142,792, forward strand.
TGTTCGGATTACCTTATGACTATGCCTTGTGCGATCGCAACCTAGGTTCGTACGGCATCACGTCCGATTCTTCGGAATCGGGACGTGACACCGCCTACTGCCTAGGCGACCGCCTCAACTGCCATTTAGAATACTGAACTCACGCGGTGAAAGTTACTCAAAGTTTTCCGCACTCTAGTTTCTAGCTCACAGTATCTTTTATCATATGATCAACCAGCCAGAAGGACAAAGATTTAAAACTAATAATATTTATTTATCCTTCTCAAAAGTAAAAAAGGTGGTGGTTTCATCTAATGAAGACATCAAGAGGGATGTGAAGCATTATATCCGACTACCTGTGTTACATGTAACAAAACAAGTTTGATCACTGAGAATCAAATTGAGCAATGATGAAGTTGGAAACTATTACTATGCCCACGATTAACTGTATGAGCTAATCTGTGTTATTATTTCTTGTAGCGTTTAAAAAGAATTCAGATGTGCTCATATGTGCTCATATTTGATACTTCTGAGTACAGTTGGACAAGTTTGATAATATCGTATCAAGTTGTAAGCAGACAAAGAAAAGGATTCATTGAACCATGAGATCATAACTGTACCGTAACATGCTTCAGGCTTAACTTATTTGGAAGTAAAGAAATATAAGCTTGTTTCTCACAAGTTTTTGGCAATAAGTATTGAGTTGGAATAGAGTAATTATTTCTCATGAAAGCATTGTCACTTATGCTGCATTTCTCCATGGTATGATACCCTTACCCCTTACATTCTTCCAATGTCGGATTTGCATAAAAAATGATGATCTGCACCGTTCTCATGATCTTCAAGTTCTAAAACATGCGAGTTAATTTTTCTGTGATTTAGAGAAGTCCAACCCATTGATCAAGTGGTCTTGTTTTTTCTATTGTTCGAAATTGTTGAAATGAGACTCACTTGATCCATGTGTTGGAATTATTTAAATCTAAGGAAAATTAACTCATACATGTTCTAGAACATGGAGATCAGGATGAACGGAGCAGATCACCTGGAAGACAATGTGCATTTTTAAATATGCAGCTGGTGTGCAACCAACCAGTTCCCTTCACTTACTCACACACACACACACACAATGTATTACTATTTGTAATTGTAAGATGTACATGTACTGTTACCAATGTGTATATTTTACATTCATAGAAGGCACATGGTATTAAAATTGATCCTTATCTTGCAGATGTCTTAGGCTTCAAAGTGTGTTCTGTGTTGCTGAAACCTGTGTAAGTATGAAAGTAGCTACTGAAAGTACATTCTATTTAACATTTTACTTGTGATTGGCCCAAACATTGAGTTTATAGTGTCAGCAAAATATGTTCTGTAATTTTGGTTATGGTATATGGTCTTTCTTCTAAATTGTTATTGACCTAAACATTGAGTTTATATAATATTATAGTGTCACCAAAACACTTTTGGCAACTATTTAAGGTTGTGTAAAATGGTGTTTTGTTGGCAAAGTTGGTCATTATGTGGTAAACAACTTCCAACAACAACAAAGTCTTTATCCCAATCTTTTGGGTCTATTTGAATCATTTTCTCCTATTCAGCCTATGTTGGGAGCTATGTCGTTTGTAACATTACCGTAAGTCTATATCCTTCTCTGCAACATTACGTAAAGTTCGTTTATGCCTACTCTTAATTCTAGATGCTCCTTTAAGTAATATATTATCGCTTCTTCAAACCAGTGAATCTATTAGTTTTATTGCACATGTCCAAACCACTCGAGATGATTTCACATTTTGTTCTTGAAAGTTTGGAAGAAGAAATGTAGGTTTAGAAAAAGTAATTTAGTTTCTTCTGTATTATTGAATCAAATGGAAAACTAGAATATATAGGGAGACATGACAGCACATCTGTCATTGAATCCTTTGATTCTAGTAACAAAATAAACAACCTTGATTCTGTTACAACATATTTTGTTACAACAGAAAAACAACATATTCTATTACAACGGAAAAGTAAATGTGTTACAATAGAAAAGTAGAAAAATAGAAGAAAAAATATTGTTTCTCCTCATAACTATTCGACACTTCCCCTCAAGTTGGTGCATAAATATCTATCATGTCGAACTTGCTGACGAGACTCATATTTAGGTACCCTTTGTGAGAATATCAGCTATATGTGGTGTTGGTACGAATGGCATACAAATAGCTCATGCTTCAAGCTTCTCCTAAGTGTCTGTGAACTTCAACATGCTTTGTATAGTCATGTTGGACTGGATTATGTGTAATGCTAATCGCTGCCTTGTTATCATATTACAACTTCACAGGCATGGTCACATCTGTATTTAGCTCCTTTAAAACCTGTCTCAACCACAATAATTCACACACTCCATGGGCCATCGATATGTATTCTACTTCTGCACTACTTCGAGCATCTATACTTTGTTTCTTGCTTCTCCAGGTTACTAAGTTTTTCCACACATAAGTACAATATCCTAATGTTGATTTCCTATCTGTAACTGGACCTGCCCAGTCTGCATCTATATACGCCTTAATACTTTGTTGTTCATTCTTTTTGAAGAATAAATCATTTCTTGGAATACTTTGCAAATATCTCAAACTTTGGTATATAACTTCAAACTGTTCTTCATGAGGAGAATGCATGAACTGGCTTATAACTCTTACTGCAAACGTGATATCATTTCGCGTGTGTGACAAGTAGATCAGCTTCCTAACGAACTTTTGGTACCGTGATGTGTCCACTAGATTACCTTTGGAATTTTCAAGTTTCTAATTTGGATAAATTGGAGTATCTGCAGGAAGACATCCACTCATTCCAGTTTCTTTGAGAATATCAATGACATACTTCTTTGTGATACTTAAATTCTTTTTTTTTTATCGAGCTACTTTCATTACAAGAAAGTAGCTTAGCGGATCCAGGTCTTTGATTTCAGACTCTGAGCCAAGATATATTTTGGTCGTTCCATTTCGGCCATATCTTCTATCAGAATAATATCGACAACATAATTTATGAGTACAATTATCTTCCCATTGGATGAAGTTTTTATGAACATAGTGTGATCGGTCCGTCCCTATATATAGTCTTGGCTCTTCATTGAATGGGTGAACATAGTGGAAAATTTTGACAATGAGAAACTTTGTTGAAGGATATTTAAGGGTGTTTGAAATTTAAAATCTTTATAAGCATTCGATTTATAAGATATGTAGTTATTAGAATTGCTTCACCCGTAGATACTTAGGAATTTTATTAGTGAATACCACTCCCCTATCAACTTCTAGAAGGTGTTTGTTTTTTTCGCTTAACCACTCCATTTTGTTGGGGTGTGTCAATGCAAGAACTTTGATACCATACCCTTTTGTAAGAAAAAATTGCCTAAAGACCTTGATAAAATATTCTTTGCCATTGGCACTCATGGAAATTTGTATCTTTTCTTGAAACTGTGTTTCCACCATTTTGTAAAAAAAATTGAGAACTTTTTCGACGTCAGACTTGTCTCTTAGCAAATATACCCAACTTACTCTTGTGTGATCATCAATGAAAGTAACAAATCATGTTTTTTTCCGAGCTTGTTGAAATCCTAGAAGGTCCTCATACATTTATGTGGATTAAAGTAAATGGTTTTGATGCTTGGTAATTTTTGTTTGCTTTGGGGGGGGGGGGGGGGGCTTTTTTTTTGGGGGGGGGGGGGGGGGGTGGGCGATGATGTTTGACAAACTCACAACACTCACATTGAAATGAAGATGGGTTGTTGTTTGTAAATAACTTTGGAAACAAATGTAAGTAATAAAAACATGGATGTCCTGATCTATAATGCCATTGTATAACATTATTTATCAACAGAAATAGAATTTAAACTGGTACTTTGAACTTGTTTCTTACTTTGGTTCCATCTTCAAAGATAGAGAGACCTCCACTTTCTCTAGCACGGCCAATCATCCTCCCAAGACCAGTTCCTGAAATTCACACTGGGAGTGTTAGAAGTACATTGGAGATTATTAGTTAATTTGGTAATTGACAAAAGATTACATAACAGTTTAGACACATAAAGGATATTATGCAGGGTTAAGGAAGAAGATATAACAATAGAACCTACTCTAACAAGAGTGATCTATCTACAATTTGATGTTTTTCGTTCCTTGCACACAGATTGTAAGTAGAAAAAGATTGAAACAATGTGTCATATGATCAGTTGCTCAATAGTCAATCATCCAAGAATTATTTAGAAAATTGACACTAAAAGAACAATAATGAAGTTACGTTTCTGAGCCAAAGAACAAGAATTGTTTCTGAGCCAAAGAACAAGAATTGTTTACAGAGATTTGTAGAGATCATAAAAGCTTGTACAAGTGCTCTAGCCATTCCTTTGTGAATGTAGACGCTTCTGAGTTGACTTGTTGCCCTTGACTTTCTTTATTTTCCCGGCTTCTTCCAATTTGCAGGCATTCTATTAGGATACTTCTCTAATACGAGAAGCTTCAGCCTGCCTTCTTTGCCTCCTTTTGAGAGGATGCTCCAACTTGAAGGAGCTCTTCACCATCGTAACCGATTGATCGGTATTTCATCCTTCAACAACAGTACTACATGTTTTCTTTGTGCTATTGCTTATTGCACACATCACACCATGAATCTGATACCATAAAAGTTTAGAAGAAGTATTTTAGTTTCTTCCATATTATTGAATCAAATGAAAAAACTAGAATATACAGGGAGACATGATGACAACACATATGTTAGTAACATAAAAACAGTTCTTGATTCTGTTGCAACATATTCTGTTACAACAAAAAAGCAACATATTCTATTCCAACAGAAAAGTAAATATGTAAGCACATAAAAGTAGAAAAACAGAAGAAAAAAAATATTGTTTCTCCTCCTAAATATCCGACTTGTTGTACATTTTAGGTGATTTCATCCTTATCTAAGAAGTTCTCAAGTTCACAGTATTCAAATACCTGAAAGAAACTGTCACAAACAGGTTCTTGGTTATCGATTTCGCTCTTTCTGAAGGATGGAAAGCTTTCAAGAAAGCTCAAATGCTTATATTCAGACATAGTGTATGTCAGAGTGCAAAGTCTTATTGTGTTGTAAGTCCTTGCCACAGTAAGCAAGCAAGCTTGAATGTATGAAACATGAACCCTACAATCTACCCACGATTGATTTTCAGGACTATTGTTATACTGGAAATAAGACCATCAATTGGCAAAGGTTTTAATTGTTGTTCCCAAAACTAGTGGTTGGAGGTGTTCATGTTCATCCTATTTTAATCATAGTTTGCAGTATCGGCCAATACCGATACGATCATAGTTTTAAAAGGCGAAAGGCGCACCAAGGCGCAAAGGTTCCTGGAGCCTGAGGCGCTAGGCGCAAGGCTCAAGGCGCGCCTTTTGAAAGCTAGGCACACTTTTTTCTTTATATGTAAAAAATATCTACATTTAAAAACTTAGCTACATAGAAGTCCAAATTCCTTGAAAATATCACTAATTATAGACAAAATTATTCTATATATATATATATATATATATATATATATATATAACAATTTAAAAGCTCATTAGATATAAATAACCCAAACTATATACATATAATATACAAACCACATATATAAGCCTTTAAATATAGAAGTACATTCTAATTTAGAAAACAATCTAAAACCCACAATAATATTAATGACAATATAAAACAATTTAAAAGCCCATTAGATATAAATAACCCAAACTATATACATATAATATACAAACCACATATATAAGCCTTTAAATATAGAAGTACATTCTAATTTAGAAAACAATCTAAAACCCACAATAATATTAATGACAATAATTTCTATACTTTCCAATAAAGCCAATAAACTATATCACATGTATATAGAAGGTTGGAATATATATATATATATATATATATATATATATATATATATATATATATATATATATATATTAAAGTAACTTTACGTCTAGGCGTGCCTTGTTGAGCGCCTGGAGCCTGCGCCTTTCTACACTAGGCGCGCGCTTTTTTAAGGTGGTGCGCCTAGCTTGTTCCTAGGCGCTGTCCCTGCGCAACGCTGCGCCTTGCGCCTAGCCTCGCTTTTAATTCAATGGATACGATACGGTCGATACTGATACAGTTTGGCATGTCACGATACTGATATCGACCACTACCAATACTGACCGACATTGACATTAGGGATCTTTTTTCCAGTTAATTCGGTAGAGAGAAATGAACGAAAAAAATCCAGTAAGGAAGGGTGTAAAAACATAATAAGATTGTAAAAGCATGTAAATGAAGAAAGCTTATTTATCGCAGGTAAACCAATCAACAACGGTGAGTATTATTTCATTCAATTTCAAAACTACTAAGAAATAACATCGAAAATACTTACAATATCTAAATATATAAATTATTTTTTTCCCTAAATTTTAAATAATTTATTAATAATTATTTGTTTTTCGATACAAAATAAAAATGATACACTGATCTGAAACCGTTGATCCTGTCGATCCTGATCAGTGTTGCAGAAATCAGACTAGGCGGCCGACTAGTCGGGGACTAGTCGGTCGCCGCCGACTCGATTCGCCACCTAGGGGGTGGGACTAGTCGGCCGGCCCCAAAATCGGGTCAAGTCAGAGTGGTCGGCCGACTAGGACTCGTTTGAAAGAATAAAAAAAGGGTACAGGGGAAGAAAATTCGACCAATTTTTTTTCTTCACAAAACCTAATCAGTGGAAGGAGGAGGAGAAAGAAGAGAAAGAGAAGAAGGAGAAAGAAAAAAAAAACAAAGAAACCTGAGAGAGCTACCGCCGAGCCGTCGACAGTTTCCCGTCGGTCACAGGTAATTTTTTCTGCGTTTATTTGTTGCTGCTCTACTCTTTTCAACTTCTTTCTTCTTTTTTAAACCTGTTGCTGCCGTTTTGTACTATTGTTGCTACCCTTTTTTAAGCTTTCTTTTTATTTATTTTTTAGCCGTAGAAGTTGCTTTGTTTTTCCTGCTGCTGTTATTTTTTTGCTGACATCATTAAGTGGGTCCTTCCTTTTTAGCTTCCTGCTGCTGCCCTTATTTTTCCTATACAAAATAAGAATAATACACGCTATTGTTTTAAAGAACAAACACACAAATTTTTACAACCTTGCCACGTTGTGCAAAAATAAGAATTATATATATATATATATATATATATATATATTATATATATATATATATATATATATATATATGAAACATTGGGTAAATGTGGCGAACTCGCCTCCACTGGGGCTCGAACTCCTGACCACTTGGGCCACATGCATCTCTCTTAACCACTAGGCTAGAGGTCATTTGCATATATATATATATATATATATATATATATATATATATATATATAAAATAGAAAATACAAACCGACAAATCCGACTAGTTCCCTATTAATCCGATTAATTCCTAGTCCCCGGGAACCGACTAGCGGCCAACTAGCAATTTTTACAACCTTGATCCTGATACTCATAGGAAGGGTTCGACACTGATTCCGATATCGATAATGTGAACCTTGATAGTAATAGACTGGACCAAAGATGCTTAAGCCAAATTGCACATTGAGCCGGTCTATAATCAAGTCAAGCTTAGGCTATAAGTATCAGTATTCTAAATTTCATTAGGCGGAATCGATGCGGCGGAGGGTCTAGTGCCTATGCCGCCTATTTTTTTTTTTTTTTTTGTAATTTGAAATTTGAAAATTGAAATGTGAAATGTGAAATCAATAATACAAATTGGAAAGCCAAACATGTTTTAACTTCTAAATCTAATACAATTAATAATTTCTTTTGAAATTTAAATTTAAATGTTCTAGAATCCAATTCCAATCTTAAAACTCAAACAACATATCCACAATACAACTAAGCATAAAAAAATCAAAAAAATAAATAAAATAAAACTAAAACCGCATGTCCGAACAGGACAGACAGGCCGAACAGACGCCTAGGACCGCCGCCTAAGGGGTTTTCGATGCGGCCGATGGCCACCTAGCGTTTAGGCGCTACCTAGGGCAAAATTTAGAACATGTCTATATCTCAGTTCAACTCCACAGTGCAAGTGCCATGCTTCTTGCAGCAAGCACACTGGGATGCAAGCCAATGACCCTGTCCTGGGAGTACGACTTTGTGAGGATTCATGTAGCCTTTAGGCGACGAGCCTCCCGATTCGCCTAGGCGCCGTCCAAAAACTTGTCTCTGCTGCGCATATATATTTGACCCTAGACGACCCTAGGCGGCGAGGATCACCACAACCAGGAAAAGTTAATCCAAGATGAGTCGACAGACATTTTACATGTACACCTAGGTTGCCTAGGCATTGCCTCTAACAACATAGTTTTAAATAATAGTTAACCTTAAAACATGGTCAAGATCAGAACCGTAATTCAAAACTACTAGTTCATACATTCTCTAGATTATCTTGGACATATACCAACTTTTTGGTGGATAAAGTATATATGAAGGGATCATCTAAAATTGATGCTTTGATGAAGACTATTCGAGTTTAAGATAGGTTGACATAGGCACGTTTATTAGCCTCTAAGAATGCTGAAGCTTGTTCCTCTACCAACCTAAATAGGTTCATGTCAAGACTCTCAGTCATGTTATTCAATTGGTTCTTTTCTAGCCTTCTCAACTTGTGAAACAAGCTTGGATGATGATTAATTAGAGAGCCAATATTACGATTATTGTATTCTTTTTAAGAGAACTATCCTAGTTATATTTTTATTTTGAAAGTCATGATATAACTAGAATTATTTTCTTGTTATTTAATCTCTTCCGCACCTTTGGGATGTCATTACTTTTAGCTCTGTGGCTTGTGTCATCGAGATGAAAGTATTTCCTATAGCAATTTGCATCAACTTACCTCTTCATCTTGACTTTCTCTCGTCTATGGGAGCTTAAAGAGTGCTCCTTGTTGCATGAGCTTAGACTCCATGAATGCAAATGTAGGTCTATTTATCTTCCAGATGACCTTATAATGTTTTAGCACAATGCCTTTTCTTGCTTATACTTATCTTGGCTAGGTTGATATAAAAACCTCGTCAATTTTTTTATGGAACTTTTTTGTGCTCCATAGCCAAACCTATTCTACTGGGAATGGTTCGGGTAAAATGACAATTCATATGGGATCATTAAAGATGACGTTGTTCCTTACACAAGTCAAATGCAGAAGCATAGACTAGATGCTTTGACTAGGAAAAAGACCATGTAACTACTGGATAGTATAAGCCTATAACTTCTGGTTATACTTTAATGAAGGATTTATGCTCTAACAGTGCATACTTGGTCAACTCATGTGCCGTATTACCTTATCAGCTTTATTGCTTCATTTGCCAATTAATTCCTAAGTTTTAAGATTTACCTGATCTATCTTTAACAGGACCTGTTGAAAACATGCAAGCTGCAAGCTTTGACCTTTCGCAGAATAATGCACACATATTTTCCTCATGTAAGTTTGCTCTATTTCATGTCTGCACTGTACAATCTGTGGATACACAATACTTTTTTAAACGAACTTTTCCTATCATTTGGCATTAGACAGCTGTTGATATTGCTGCATGGCTCAATGTGTAAAGTATCACTTCTCTTGTGTTATGATCCTATAGTTCCACATCGGTTACGTGGGAAACTCGATGCGGGTTGACATAATATTGGTCTCTCTCATCTTAACCGCTAGCTTTTATGATGAGTTCTCTCGAGCTTTGTATCAAATAGTATCAGAGCCTACACAATATCTCCCGGTTGCAATCATGCGGCACGGTGGTCAGGACGGCAATGTTTGTCCGGAATTAGAAATCTAGTTCAAAGCCAGTCCGTGTGGGCGTTGGAACTGCAGAGCATGGTGGAATGTTACTATCCTATAGTCCCACATCGATTATATAGGGAACTCGATGTGGGTTGATATACCACTAGCTTTTTGGATGAGTTCCCCAAGGTTCGTATCATCTTGCCTCAAAAAGGACCAGACAAGACACATACTTTATTGCATAGTGTCAAAACTTGCCAGCATTGTGCAATAACTACTCTGACGAGACAGTCGTGTGATATGGAAAAACTCTCTTGCTAATCTAAAATCCTGTAGTAGCTTTATGTTAGGATACAAGTAGGGTAGAATATGGATAATTTTGACTGCCTCTGTATATCAACCACATTATGTTTATGTTATATTGAAGTGTATCCTTATCTATGCAATAGGGAGGTGACTGAATAAATTGTTAATCACTAAACTACTTAGTTTTAACTATGACATTTGGGTTTACCAGGTTGCTGGATTGTGCATGCTTCTGAAACAAAATAGGGAGACTTTGTTGTCTATTGAGTTAGTTTATAGCCAACTTTCTCCAGCTTGTGTGAACCAGATTTTCAATTCCATTTATAAAGAGGGAGCAGAAACTCATGAAATTCGACACCTCTCTATAAGATCATCAGTTATTTTTGGCTACAAGTCATCTCTGATACCTGATGGTCTTTCATCTTTTTTATCAGCAGGAAGGTACATCTCATGCTCTCCCTGTTTCACTTTTTACATGTTTTCTGTCTAAGAGTTGGTCTTTCCTTCGATTCTTTGAACTATGTTTAACATCTGTCAATATACCACCTTCTCTCTTCTATGTACAAGATTATTTTTCTTCATGATATTTCTGCATTGAGTCTGTTACCGATATTAATTAAATGAGATCTCTGAGCAGTTTAAGATTACGTCTGCATCATAGAATGTAACTCCAACATGGCTAGATTGTAATGTGAGACTAGTAATTCTTACAGGTACATTTGTAGAATCTTTACTTCATTTTCCACTCCTATCTGATCAGCTCAAATGTCAATAGTTTAGTCATTGGCAAGTTGTATCCTGATTATCATGTCATATTGTGTTATAGATGGGATTTGATTTTCCTAGTGCCAGCCAATGCTAGGTAGGTTACTTCTTCCAAAGCAATTTTGTCTTTGTGCTCGTGCGGCATGGTAATCTTCAGTGTCAAGCCACTTTTATTGGATGTATGCAATTGCAAACATCCAGTTCTTCGTAACCTGGAAAAAAACATTTTCTGCAAAAAAAGGATCCTACAATAATGAACCTCAAGATTTGGGAACATCATAATACACACCATGTTAGCATAAACGATGGACAACTATTTCTGAAATATTTATATTGTTTTATTTTTGGAAAAGTACCCCCTAAGTTTGGCCTATAGGATGCAATCTAGAAAATGAGGTTAATGGAAAGTTCTTTTTCTTTTTTGATAACCAAGGTGTTAAACACCAGAAGTACCAGCTAACTCTTAGCAAATACTACTCATGTGCATGTGGGGTTGAGATGGGGTAGGAGGAGTTGGACTAGCCGAAAATCTGACTTCACCTGAAGCTTTTCGTAGATTTCTTGAGACATTAGCTTTTTATGATTACATTGGTAATAATGCATCTGCCGGCTAAAGGAGGAGATCGCTCCTTGAGATATTATTCTTTTATACAAGTAAAACACCAGTTTCATTATAGAGGGTAAAATTTGAAAATCAGAACAGTTTTTTGTATTTATCATCTTTTTTATATGAGAATGGCTTCAATGGAGCACCAACACATGTGCAAAGGTCATCTTCTAATGCATGTAATCTTTGTGTACAATTTGAAGTTCAGGTGTTTTACTCTGCCATAGGCATGTATTCGTTGGTGTTTTTTTTTCAATATTTGTATATTTTGTTTAGAGCCTTGGAGACTCTATGCTTCTATGATACTCGCATGGGGCCAAAGTTTGCAAATTACATCTTTTCTACCCTCCTTGAATCTTCTGGCAGTTTAATCAGTCTTGAGATTTCAGAAAATGAAGTGAGTACTTTGAGGAATATCAGCACTTCTGTTTATTCTTTATTCTAATCTAGTAGTGCAGATGATTCATCAGTTTCATTGTGCAGATTGCAGGTTGGCTTTCGGGGTTCCATAAGAAATCCATTTCTCTCTCATCACAATCAAATATATCAAACTCGTTAAAAGTTCTCAATTTAAGGTTTAACCACCTGCTTTATTTAGTATAACTTCTAATAATTTTCTGAAGTGGTCATTGATGTGGTTCAGTTTCTTTGTTGTATTTGTTGAACATCAGGGGAAACAATTTCTGCAAGGTTGATGCAGAATATCTCAGTCAGGCCTTAATTAAGATGCCCAACTTAAGAAGCTTAGATATAAGTGAGAATCCTATCGAGGATGATGGAATCAGGTTTTGTAGTCCAGAATCTACAAATGCATCCATGTAATTAGACACCCTTCTTGCTTGGAACTTTATTCATCTTTGCCAGCATAACTTAATTTTTGCAGGAAGCTGATTCCATATTTCATCAAGGCTTTTGAGAAAGTATACCCCATCTCTGATATTAAGCTAGATAACTGCAACCTTTCTTGCTTGGGGGTCACTGACCTCCTGAGAAGCCTTCCGATGTCTAAGGAACCACTCAACAGTTTCTCTATAGCTGATAACAATCTTGGAAGGTGCAACTTTTTCATGCCAATATTTGTTTTAGTAGTGTCTTCTCATGAGAACCACATATTCTAATGTTTTAACTTTTAATACTTTTCAGTTCTGTAGCCTCTGTGTTGGCAAAATTCTTGAGTACGTCACATGTAAGAGTACTTAACATTGAAGGTATTGGATTGGGTACCACAGGCTTCCAAGAACTTCAGAAAGAAATGCCGAACAAGGTGGAAGTTGTTTGCATAAACATAAGGTTGTTTCTTATGGCACCATCGCTGCATATGTCAATCTACTGTTTGTCATGATTAACCTTGTTATCTTTTACATTGTAGTAAGAATCGAGGTGGAATCAGGACTGCACATTTCGTCTCTGAACTCATTTTGCACGCCCCAGACCTTGTTGCAGTCAATGCTGGTTACAATTTTTTGCCGCTTGAATCATTGCCCATCATTCATGATCTACTGAGACAATCAAAAGGTAGAACTTCTAACATAGTTTATTATGATCTATGGAGGAATAGGCCTTTATATTGATCAATATCCATTTTAGCAGTATGCTTATACCTAGGTCTTCCTGAAATAGGAAATTTACAATTAAACCCTTTGGTTTTTGTAAATCTGGAAGCCACCAAAGGTTGGGGAACCCAATGGTTGAGACATTTGGTACGAGAAGGGGAGGTCCTGGGTTAGAAATGCATTGGGCAAGTAAGTGATTGGCCGTTTATTCCCAAAAATTTTGTAGGCCAGGAGAGAGTGTGTGAATATAATTCAGTAGAGGGAAAGATAATTCTTGCTTCTTACAGTTGGAAACTGGCACAGGTAGCCATGTGAGGCAGGGATCAGTGTTACGAGTAGTGTATAAATTGGCTATCCTCGCTAGTATGGACAAACTTCAGTAAATTTTAACTTTAAAGTTAGTAAAATTCAAGGTGGAAGGAAGGTGGGGCCATGTCCCACTCGACTTAAGTGTGAATTTTATTTTACGAATGGTGTATTGGTGATTTTGCTCCAACTAAGGATACTGTGTCCCAGCTGTCTAACTGTACACTGGTCCCTGTCCCTATTTTTTCTCCCCATTTTAAAGAGTTGAGCATGGATTAGAGCCATTAGATTTTAGGAAGATTCAAATTGTTATTTAATTGTCTATATCCTTTTATCAATTATACTTTCATATAAGTGCCTTAGAAATTGGAGGATTTTTCCCTTTCCACATTAAGTAAAGAGATGGACGGATCAAAAATAACTTGCAGTCTTTCTAATGCAACATTATAGGAGGGGAGTTGATTACGAAATTATCCAAACGTCGAGGATCTTCTGTTTGTAAATTGCTTACTGCACGAAGGAAGAGCTATATAATGATAATTAACATGGATATTTAGGAGGATAAATAGTCCAATATGATATTTAGGCTAATTTGCATTTAATTACCATGAACTTACTAACAGAAAAGTGAATTTGACAGTTGTGCCCTCTTCATTTTTCTCCAGTCATCACCCAACCCATGAACTAACCCTAGCCTTGCAGTCACCCTGGCCCACCACAGCTTCCGCCGCGTCCTCTGCTAACCCCCTTCCCTTTAGCGAGCTATTCCCATTCCAACAACAACCCCAACCTTGCCTCTCCTCCCTGGCCTCCCTTTCGGCAAACCAACCTTAGCCTCCCCTCCCGGTGAACTTGGTGCCTCCCCTCCTCCATCCCTTCTGCCCCCTTCCCTAATTACGGGGTCGCAGGGGACTATTGCACGAGAGGGACATGCAAGGGTGGAATTTTGCAGCCTCCTCCCACATGCCGGCTTACAGGTGCCTCCCTGCGACCGCTGCAAGGAGGGGAGGGGGTGGAAGGGGTGGGGATGGGTGAAAGAGTGGTAAAAGGGAGGGGATAAATATGGGTGTTCACCAGATGGAAGGTTAGGGCAGTTTTCCGAAGGGGAGAGAGAGAGGGGGTGCTTTGACGGTAGGGTGGCAGCGTTATAGGATTTCGTTGAGGAAGATTAGAAGGATGTAAACTTTAATCATTTGGGACAAGTTTGTAGTGTAATAAAGTGATAACCGGAAAAAGTTCATGGTATTTAAATGCAAATTATCAGAGTACCCTAGTTTCATAGCTTCTCTTAGGATCAGTTTGGATAGCGGAAGGTGGGCGGTAGAAGTGACCTTTTCTACAGAGTGGCCCACCACTTTATCACCTCTGTGTTAGGAAGGAGGAGAAAGTGTTCTTTCTCTCTTGGATTTCTGACACCCTGCACTTCTTGTATGCTACTTTTGGCCTCATTCCAGATCCTCAATAAACCGATCGTAAGTGGCTGGAACTAGGGGGTCTTGAATTTTTTTTATTTTGTTTTTGTAGTATTATTTTTAGTATCCTTTGGTGTTTACTCCTTTTCCACCTAAGAGAGTAACACTGTCTTGACATTACCAAACAACTAGACTTCTTTTCAACTACACTTCCATGAGATAACCTCTTGCTATCCAAAACAACTTCTGCAAGTGCAAAATCCGAAAACCGGAAATTTCTTCCACTGGTAGATATTTGTAGTAACCCACTTGCGTGGACCTCATGCTATCCAAACAGGGCCTTACTGAAGCTGAACACAGAAAAAGTTGAAAATTTAATTTACTTGAAGCTTGTTACATGTCTAGTTTAGATTTTATTTTAATATTAATCTACAATGTGTCCCACCCACTTAAAAGACAAAGGCCTGGATCCTCTCCTAGTTGAAATCCTAGTTTGTCTGAGACAATGGGGAAATATAATATTCTGGTATAATATTTTGCTGTGGAGTGAATTTTTTGCTAGCAGGTGAAATATCATAGCAAACTCAAAATTTGTGTGGAAGCTTTTCTTAAACAAATTTAGCCAAACAAGGTGACATTTGTATCAGGTGTTAGCACTTGTTTCAAGTTTATATATGATAATGCTTCAAGGAATACAAGGAAATCCCATTACAAGTATTAATCTCAAGTTATGTTGCACGGACACGGATAGAACACGACACGGAAAGGACACAACTACACGGATAGGTGTGCCCTAGTTTAATTTGGAGTGTCCGTGGTGTGTCTGATAAACATCCGACACGATGCGGCTCAGATTTTTGGAGTCTCTGTGCTTCCTAGATTCTCAAGTTAAGCATTACAAGCATTATCATTTACTGCACATCTACCTGAAAAATAATATTGTTAAATGACTCCTTGCCAGGAAATAGCTAACAGAGCATCTGGAACTTGAGAAAAATCCATATTTACGTCATACTGTTTCTATATAACCCGGATTAGTCATTCTAAAAATCAGATCTAGGCGGCGGCTAGGTGCTAGGTGTTCATGGGGGCCTAGGTACCGGGTGATCATGGGGCACCTAGACGCTAGTTGTTGCCTAGGCTTTAATTAGTCGACGCGTAGGCGGAATTAGGCGCTAGGCGTCTGGTGCCCGTCCACGACTTTTACAACCTTGGGATTAGTCCAACATGGTATTAATAGTTTACAACTAAGTTTTTGGTACTTGGCTCTCAGATATGTTAATTTTTATTGTACTTAACTATTGGCTGTTATTATGTAACTTCAACTAGAAAGCAAAGAGATGTGAGGGAAGAGTACAAAAGAGATGTGAGGGAAGAGTACATATAGATGGACAAGAGATAGTGGAAGTGATAGTTTTAGGTATTTATGATCAATTATTGATAATGATGGAGAGATTGAGAAATTAAAATACGATGGTTGAAGTGGAGTACTTTTAGAGTACTTTGTGATCGCTGGATACCATTGAAGTTAAAAGAAATTTTCTATAAGTCAACTTTAAGATTGGTCAGTCTTGGGCAATTAAGTAACTTGCCCAAAAAATAGTACTGCTAAGATGAGAATACTAAGATGGATGAGTGGCAATACCTTAAAAGATAACAAATGATTCTATTCATGGGAAGTTAGCGGTACTGCCAATTGAGGACAATATAAAATCGTCTTAATGGTTTGGACATGGCAACACAGACTAATAGATACACTTGAAGGAGTGATAATATAGTAGTTAAAGGATCCCCTAAGACTAGGAATATGCCTAAATGAAATGGATTGAAACTGTAAGGAAAGATGATTTTTTTTTGTTAGTGTTACAATGGACATGGCCCTTGACCGCTGAAATGGAAAAAAAGGATTTGGAATTATCCTATTCCCTATTTTTTAACGGAACCTTTCAGATATGAAAATAGTCAAAACTAGGCTTCGTAGTAATACAATGTAATATGAGTTTCTCAAAAATTGCTTAGTTGTATACATTGAAAATATTATTAGTGATATAGATAATCTTTACTCAATGAAAGAGCACTGGCACGACTTAAAATGTGACAATGTATGAACTTGACCCTTTAAGTTAATATGATGTTGTACTTGCTAATGTCATTCAATTATATATTTGAGATCTAGAAATACATCTACATCTGATTACTTTTCTTAGAATTGTGTTTATGAAGATTAGATGCACTGTTTTATTATCGTATATTTTTCTCATTCAGGGAAACTGGAGCATTTAGACTTGTCAGGAAATATTATTCCATGCTCGTCCGTCAAAGAATCCAGGATTTTGGAGTTCCAGTACCGAGGAAAGCCCATTGTAACATTTCCACCATATCTGTCCTCTAGTATACTCCATGATGATGATCCGTAGCTAGTTGCAGCAGTCGCCACTTGCATCCCGAGAAATTGTGTTTGATGATGGAGTACTTGTATTTGCTGCCACTCGACGAAGGACGACGATACACCACATCGAGGCCGTTATTGGGGAGGAAAATCAATATATTGCTTATAACTACAGCAGTTGCGTTTACATCGGCATGCAATATCACGATACCAAATGGAGGAACCAGTTGATAATGCAGGAAGTACTTGATATTGCAGTTACTGAGGAGGACAGCCAGATATTGCAAGAAGTAAATTATTCTGCCAACTTCATTTTAGTATTATTTACCAAACAAAAGCAATGAGCAGAGGAATTTGTGGGGCATAATTAATCAAAGCTCGAGTCTGTGAAACTGTCTGAACTTGAAGGTTCTGCAGAAATAACTTTTTTTTTCCTCTTTTTCTTTTTGGATATTGCTCCAGAACAAGTTACTTTAGTACTATTGGAAGCTTATTTGCCATAGTGACCAAATATATGTTGGCCCAATGATTGTATCTTGTTTCTGAATATGGTTAATCTGTTAAGTTTAGCATTTCATTATCACTAATCTTTGTACTATCACTATAGCATTTCGACTTATACTTATACCTTTGGTGATATGTGCTTATTGTTTTACATATTAGTGATATGAGTTTTCATTATATATATCTTAAATTTAATTGAGTTACCAAAATTAAAACTATGTTTTAATTATGATTATTCAATTAAGTTTAACATTATGATATTACTAATATTTATGCTATCACTATAGCTCTTATACTTAAACTTAGCATTGTCCTACTGTGCTTTATCTTATCATATTTGCTATATGTATATTGCTTTGTTCGTCTAACATGTACATGCAGAAAAACAATAAACAAGATCAATGTGGACATATGCAATGAAGAAATTATGGTGGACCAAAGATGACGGATCCAACAAGATTTCTCTGAACCATCCGATGACTTCTCCGGAGCCACGTACTCGGGGGTTTCGTTGCTCGGTCAGCGAACGGAGGTCGATGGGGAAATCGAAAACTAGGAAAGAAATTAGTCCAAGATCATTTTCGGATGAAAATCGGCATACCAACGGTATACCGGTATATACCGATGGTATACCTGTTGTGCCCTGCTTTCGATAGGCGACGGACTTCATAATATGCTTACGCCGAGTCAGATCGGTCGGGAACTTAGATGGCCATCTGATTCGATCGCTGAGCTTGGTAAACGATAATACCTTGCGGCATCGATCAAATCGATTTGGACGGATGTTACGAGAATCGATCCAACTAATGGAACGACTTCTGTTGGAATAAGTCCTAGATGCAGCGGGCTGCGTCTCGGCGAGTGAGCTCTATATAAGAGTCCCTTCGACGGGACCGGACTGCTGTATGATTTTCTTGAAGCTCTTACTATTTCCGAAGTATTTTGAAGCCAATTCAATCGAAGGCATATGTATAAAGAGGTGAATGTATGGAACGACAAGTGTTAGTTCAGGCATCTTGTCGAGTATATTTCTTTTGTTTCAATCAATGTTGCCATAACGGCATCCAATGTAATTACGACTTGCACTTCGTTGCAAGCTATGAATGAAAATCATATTTCTATCTTCCTAAACTACGTCTTATATTCTGATGTAATTTGTGAAGTTTTAAATTGGTGTTTTAATATAATAATCAACGTAACGTTCTTGTCTTGTACGAGTGCAATTCCAGACTCGTACGGCATCACGCCTTAGCGAGTACGATCGATTTGGCATAATAACACTAGGGACGAAATGTTTGTCGACTCGGGGCGTGACAAATTGGTATCAAAGCACAGTTATGTTTCCTAGGATTTTCGAAAGATGTTTCATTGTTGGAATGTTCGTTGCGATTGCTCGATTGAATGCTTGTCGACATGCTGCGTGAAATAAAAGTTCCATACAGGTAAGCTCGTAGATATTTTAAAAAATACTAACTGGTTTACTTTGTTTTGTAGGAATGACTAAGAAAAATAAGAATAATCCCGACACAACAACCCAAACCGTGGATAGTACGTCGAGTTCAAAGAGTACTGGCCCTAGCGAGACGACGATGGAGAAAATGCTACAGTTGATGGAGCTGCAGCAGCAACAGCTTCAGATGCAAATCAAAGCCCAATTTGATGCGCAGTAGAAGCAGATGGACGTCCTGACTCAGATAGTGAACAAGATGGTGGGCAATAACAAAGCAACGGTCGTGGTATCCGAAGAGAGGCAAGCTGTTCAAGATGAAGTCGAGGAAGAAGCTCAACCGCAAATGATAAACTCTTCTTCCTTGTTCAAAGCAAAGGAGTTCCGCAAGATGAATCTACCTAAATTCAATGGCCGAGCAGAGCCTGATGTGATAGTGGGGTGGCTCGCGAAGATTGAGGACTTATTTAATCTGCTTAGCATTGAAGGGCCCAAGAGGGTAACATGTGCGAAGTTACAGCTACAACTGAGGGCTTACGACTGGTGGGCAGCTAAGAAGCAGGAAATCTACGAAGCCGATACCGACACCACGATTTCCTGAAAAATATTCAAGGAAGCATTTCTTGAGCAGTACGTTCCTCGCGCCGTCCGTCGTCAAAAAGAATTCGAGTTTACGATGTTACGACAGGGGAATATGACTGTCGATGATTATGACTCGAACTTCTCAAAACTTGCGAAGTTTGCTGGTGCCTTTCTACCCAACAAGGAAGCCTGGTGCGAACGTTTTCAACAAGGCCTAAATGACGAACTGCGATGGGACGTCATGAATCAAAGGTGCCAAACCTACCGCGAATCCTACGATGCCGCTCTCGATAGTGAGTGTATCTTTGGCCGCACGTCGCAAAGAGTCGTGCCTGTCGTTCGTAACAACTTCAACAAGCGTCCTAACGACGTCGAGGGATCGGGAGTATCAAAACGTCCGAACACATTTGATAACAGGGGCCATGGCAGACAACACTGTAGCAGATGCGGTAGGCGTGGGCACCGAACAACCGATTGCGTCACGAGATCTTGCTACAAGTGTGGCGAGGTAGGCTATATAGCTACACATTGTCCAAGAAATGTTTTGAATCAACACAACTCACCAAGGAACGTTCCGAATCAATATAAAGCGCCTACACTACAAGGCGCAAATGCGGTGCCCGTCAACCCGCAGAATCAATGCTATGGAGCTCGAGGCCGAGTTTATGCATTAACTCGGGACGAGGCGTTCGCGTCCGATACTGTTGTAACAGGTATATTTGTCACTCCCCGATTCTGATATATGTATTCTTTCATGAATCCTGTAAATGGTATCCTGTATTTAGCATGTGCATAATTCTATTTACTATTTATTAATGGTTGCATGTAGCTTTTAAGCATGTCATTAGTGGAATGGTTAGATCATGTTTAGAGATTAGGATTTTTTTTAAGCCAACCCTCACCCACTATAAATAATCTCTTCCATACTCTCTTTCCTCATTCACTCTCTCATTCATTTCCCTCAACCACCAACCCACTTAGGCAAGTACAAGTTGCTCAAAAGTGAAGATTTGTGCATTTTTCATTCTTGATTTTTCCTTTGATATTATTTATGTATATTGTTCTTCTCATCATCCTCTACAAGTTTAGTGCTTGGTATTTTCGGTTTTGAAGAATAAATTCTTGTAGATCTAAGTTTACTTTATTTTCGGTTTTCTTGGGTTTTGATCTATCAAACTTACTTGTTTTCGAAATCTAGTTGTTCTATGTTGTAGAGAATTTTGTTCTACCCCATTTTGACCTATGGAAGTCAAATTTCCAACTTAAATCAGAGGATGGATGGAGCTTGGAAGCCATGGCATCCATGGCTCATCTTCTCGGATTTTTGGAGAAGATGAGCAGTCTGGCCGTAGGCAGCCTTGGCCGCATGAAGTCCTGCGGCGGACTTCATTGCCGGGCTGCATGACCCTTGGCCGCATGAAGTCATGCGGACTTCATTGCTGGGCCGCATGACCCTTGGCCGCATGAAGTCATGCAGACTTCATTGCTGGGCCGCATGACCCTTGGCCGCATGAAGTCATGCAGACTTCATTGCTGGGCCGCATGACCCTTGGCCGCATGAAGTCATACGGAGTTCATTGCTTGGCCGCATGCAGCTTGGCCGCACGAGTCTTGGCCATATGAGTCTTGGCCGCAGGTAGTCTGGCCGCATGCAGCTTGGCCGCATGCAGCTTGGCCTCATGAGTCTTGGCCGCAGGAGTCCTTGTGTCATGGTTCTCATTCTTGAACTGACTACCTATGCGAGTGCTGGATAACCTATGTGTGTACTGTGGTACGATCTATGTAAGCATCGAGGTGCTATCCTATGCGCTAAGTGTTCCTACGTGATACCTGCCAGTACCTCCAAGAGTCCAACATTTACATAGCAAATGGTCGGTATGTGTTGTGTGTTGCATTACACCAAGAAGGGGGTACATACGTATGACTCCATGAGCCAGTACGGATCCTTTCTTGGGGTACTCGTACAATGTACGACATCTAGAGGAGTGAGCATGTGACCATGACATGTGAACTCCGAGAATAATCCAGGGATTAACTAGGCAACTAACTTGGTAGATGCATTGGGTGGGAAGAATCCCGAGATCGTGCCATACTAGCCACCCCAGGTCCAGTCCTGACGTGTCGGGTTGGCCGCCACGAATACGGTTTCATTCGCCTATAGCGGATCGCTATATCCGACTTCTACGAGCTATGTGTTATATGTATTAGCGTGGTAGCCCTCCGGGGGACCGGTGCATAATCAATGTGATATATGTCTTATGGTTTGGGTAGCCTTGCTAGGTTGACACGATATGAGGATTCCTTTTAATCAGTATCGCGGGGATAACGCCGCCAATTATAGAAAGCCGCAGGAATGAATGGCCGCTTGAAAAACGACTTGACTGTGCCTTGTGCCTTCCGTTAGTAGCCGAGGGACATGGACTGTTATGGTGCGTGGTCCAACCCATGTTCTTATTTGGTTGTTGGGTTGGGCTATCGTGCTAGGACAGGTTGTGGATCGAGGTTACGACTGGGAGCTTTTATTATTACTAGTATTATTATTTTATGCTTGGGTTTTATCTCACTCTTTTGTGCTCCCTTGTGGTACTTGCTATTCGGGGCTGACCCCGCTGGTTTTGTTTGGCCAGATCTCGTAGCAGCACCTGAGGATCCAAACTTCTTCCCTAACGTCAATGGTGCATACTAGAAGCATGGCTGGCAGAGGACTCGAGTGGGTTTTTTCTCCACCACTCTAGTATCTTTACTTATGTTCTGGCGTTTAGCCACCGACACCTGTTTAGCAGGTTAATCTGAATATTTTGTCTTTTGCATAATTGTAACTAAATCAGACTGCAGCTGAATACGATTATGTACCTTTGACTCTCTGAGCTAGCTAACTTATAAAGATAGATCCCCATGATCATTTTGATGAAGCGTTGGGGACGTCTTGCTGCTTTATCTCATATGCTCATTAATTGTTGTTTTCTTGCTTGAATGATTGAGACGTAGATGCTCTGTGAGACCATATGAGACTTGATTGTAGAATGCACCCCCTTGTCTCTTGACAGCCACGATCGCCGTATGACATTTGTATACCTCATATGGAGTAGCTGGCCTAGTCCGTCGCCGTAATCCGGTACTGGGGCGTGACAATATTACTCTACAAAAATATACCTGCTCGAGTACTATTCGATTCGGGTGCGACGCATAGTTTTATATCTGCTAATTTTGCGAAAAAAAATAAAATAACCATGCAATCACTAGATATGAACATTAGCATTAGCACTCTATCGGGAGTCGATATGCCTGCGAACTTTATTTGTAGGAATGGCCACATTTGCATCGGGGAAAGAAATCTATCCTTGGATGCCGTCGTACTAGACATTAAAGAGTACGACATAATCCTGGGCATGGATTGGTTGGGCGCTTGTCATACAACAATCGAGTGCGTAGAAAAGAGTGGTGTTTCGTTTTTCTGGCGAGACAGAGTTCTCATATTCGTGTGGTACAGTCTCGAAGGCAGCAATGATGGTATCGGCAATCTCGGCGAGGCGTATGTTGCGTTCCAGCTGTGCGGGATACTTGGCATCAGTTCGAGATACGAGAAAGGATATTCCAGACAAAATGCTGACCGATGTTGTGGCAGGTTTCCCCGACGTTTTCCCTGACGAGATGCCCGGGATGCCGCCGGATCGAGAAATAGAATTCAGCATCGACACCTTTCCAAATACACGGCCGATATCAAAAGCGCCTTACCAAATGGCTCCAGCAGAACTGAAGGAACTGAAGGTGCAATTACAAGAGTTGCTAGACCGTAAATTTATTCGTCCTAGTATCTCTCCATGGGGAGCTCCCGTATTGTTTGTGAAGAAGAAGGATAGATCGATGCGGCTATGCATCGACTATCGTGAACTCAACAAGACGACCGTGCGGAACAAGTATCCCTTGCCACGAATCGATGACTTGTTTGACCAACTGGAAGGCGCGTCAATATTTTCAAAAATCGATCTTCGTTCAGGCTATCATCAGTTGAAGATCAAGTCCGATGACGTATCGAAGTCTGCCTTCCGTACTCGATATGGTCATTATGAATTCCTAGTCATGCCGTTCGGTTTGACGAATGCCCCAGCCGCTTTTATGGATCTGATGAACCGAGTCTTCCGACCCCAAATCGATAAATTTGTAGTCGTGTTCATCGACGATATCCTTATCTACTCAAAGAATCGAGAAGAGCATGCAGAACACTTGAAGACAGTATTGCAGACTCTGCGTGAAAACAAATTATATGCCAAGCGGAGTAAATGCGAGTTCTGGATGAGTAGTGTGACATTCCTCGGACATGTAATCTCTGTCGAAGGCGTCGCGGTGGACCCAAGGAAGATTGAAGCGGTGGTAGATTGGAAACGACCTACCTCGGCTAGCGATATTCGAAGTTTCCTGGGCTTAGCAGGCTACTACCGAAGATTCGTGCGGAGCTTTTCAAAACTAGCGTCGCCTCTAACTCGCCTCACCCAGAAGGGAGTAGTATTTGAATGGAGTGACGACTGTGAATCCAGCTTTCAAGAGTTGAAGCAACGGATCATCTCAGCTCCAATCCTTGCACTTCCAGATGGTCCAGAAGACTTTCAGATATTCAGCGACGCATCGGGAACTGGCCTCGGGTGCGTACTCATGCAAAGAGATAAAGTCATCTCCTACGCTTCACGGCAGTTGAAGCAGTACGAGAAAAACTATCCAACGCATGACCTAGAATTGGCGGCGATCGTGTTTGCATTGAAGCTCTGACGATACTACCTCTATAGTGTGGCTTGCAGAATCTACACAGATCATAAAAGCCTGAAATACTTGTTTACGCAACGAGAACTCAACCTACGGCAGCGACGTTGGCTCGAACTCATAAAAGATTACAAGCTAACGATCGAGTATACGCCGGGCAAGAAAAACGTTGTAGCCGACGTGCTTTGCAGAATGTTTATGGGATCACTGGCCATAAATAATGAGATACGACGAGACCTTGAAGCGATGGGTATCGAACTCGGAATTGAGTATCGACACCTGCACCTGGCTAAGTTGAAGCTAGGGTCGAGCCTGCTTAGCAAAATAAAGACCGCACAGAAAGTCGATTCATTCCTGAAGAAGATGCGCGAGCTGATTTCAACATGAAGGGCGACTGACTTTGCGGAAGATGGAGATGGGACAATGCGACTAAAAGGAAGGCTCTGCATTCCTAAAACTGTCGAACTCAGAAAAGAAATTTTGACGGAGGCACATTATGCGAAGTACTCGTTACATCCTGGAAGCACCAAGATGTACAAGGACTTGCGCACAAACTTTTGGTGGCACGACATGAAGAAAGACGTGGCTACTTTCGTATCGCAGTGCATGGCATGTCAGCAAGTAAAGGCAGAATAGCAAAGGCCAGGCGGAGAGCTGCAGAACCTCGCCATTCCCGAGTGGAAGTGGGATAACATCTCGATGGATTTCATTGTGGGATTTCCGAAGACGCCGCAGGGGAATGATGCGATTTGGGTCATTGTTGATAGATTGACCAAGTCGGCTCACTTCATCGCAATTAAAGTAGGATGGAGCGTCGATCGGTTAGCGCAAATCTATATCGACAAGATTGTTCGACTGCTCGGGGTACCGGCCTCAATAATTTCGGACAGAGACGGGAGATTCCTATCGTATTTTTGAACGAGCCTGCAAGCGGCGATGGGGACCAAACTAAATTTTAGTTCTGTGTACCACCCCCAGACAGACGGTCAGACGGAGAGGGTAAATCAAATCTTAAAGGATATGTTGTGCCTGTGTGCGATTGATTTAAAGACTAGTTGGGATACGCATTTACCACTTGCAGAGTTTGCGTATAATAGCAGTTATCAGTCGAGCATTCAGATGGCTCCATATGAAGCGCTCTACGGAAGGAAGTATCGTTATGCAATATGCTGGGATGAAGTCGGAGAGCGACAAGTGCTCGGACCGGAACTGGTGGAGCCGGTCGTCGAAAAGGTCTGCTTGATCCGAGATAGACTCCGTATCGCACAAAGTCGACAAAAGAGCTACGCAGATCTTCGTCGACGACCGCTAGAATTTTTGGTCGGGGACCATGTGTTTCTGAAAGTAACGCCCATGAGTGGCGTGATACGGTTCGACGTTAAAGACAAATTGAGCCCGAGATTTGTAGCCCCTTCGAGATGATCGAGCGAGTTGCAACGGTTGCTTATCGGATCGCACTACCTCCTGCCTTGGCTGATGTGCACGATGTTTTCCACGTTTCACAACTTCAAAAATACGTGTACGATCCAAGTCACGTGGTTAGCTTCGATCAGTTGGAGCTACGTACTGAATTGTCTTACTCGGAGGAGCCTATTCAAATTTTGGACCGTAAGGAGAAGGTATTACGAAATCGGTCGATGTTCTTGGTCCGCGTGCTTTGGCAGAACCATTCTGTTGAAGAGTCGACGTGGGAAATGGAAGCGGAGATGAAGGAGAAGTACCCTTCGTTGTTTGCCTAATTTAAAGTCAGATCCTTATTCTTAAGTTTCGGGATGAAACTTTTTCTTAGTGGTATATTATGTAGTGCCCCGCTTTCGATAGGCGACGGACTTCATAATATGCTTGCGTCGAGTCAGATCGGTCGAAAACTTAGATGGCCATCTGATTCGATCACTGAGCTTGGTAAACGATAACACCTTGCGGCATCGATCAAATCGATTTGGACGGATGTTACGAGAATCGATCCAACTAATGGAACGACTTCTGTTGGAATAAGTCCTAGATGCACCGGGCTGCGTCTCGACGAGTGAGCTCTATGTAAGAGTCCCTTCGACGGGACCGGACTGCTGTATGTTTTCTTGAAGCTCTTTCTATTTTTGAAGTATTTTGAAGTCAATTCAATCGAAGGCATATGTATAAAGGGGCGAATGTATGGAACGACAAGTGTTAGTTCAGGTAGCTTGTCGAGTATATTTCTTTTGTTTCAATCAATGTAGCCGCAACGACATCCAATGTAATTACGACTTGCACTTCGTTGCAAGCTATGAATGAAAAACATATTTCTATCTTCCTAAACTGCGTCTTATATTCTGATGTGATTTGTGAAGTTTCAAATTGGTGTTTCAATATAATAATCAACATAACGTTCTTGTCTTGTACGAGTGCAATTCCAGACTCGTACGACATCACGCCTTAGCGAGGACGATCGATTCGGCATAATAACACCGGAGACGAACGATTTGTCGACTCGGGGTGTGACAATACTGATTTATGTTCATAGAAAGTTTCTGTCTACAAAATTGGCATACCGACGGAATACCGATCTATACTGACGGTATACCGATTCAGTAACGTTGAAAATCTAATGGTCAGATTTTGAACATTTAATGATCCCAACGGTTATATTTCTAGCCGTTGCAATTCCACACCGGTATTCCGACGGTATACCGGTTCGTACCGACAGTATACCGATCACTGACTGAAAAGTTGTCTTTGAGCTCTTTTGAATGCTTTGGTTATAAATAACTTTGAACCCCTTCATTCAAGGTTGATGCTTTAAGCCTAAAAATTTCTAAACCACCAAATCTTATCCACAAACAACTCTACAAAGTTTTCATTTGCCATCCACAAACTATGTTAGAGTTATTGAGTTGAAAAGTGAGATCTTCATCTTGTTGTATAAGGAGGTCAAAACCTATTATGAAAGGTTGAAGTTGGAGAGTCTTCGGATCCAAACTCTCGGTTGAAGTTGGAGAGTCTTCGAATCCAAACTCTCGGTTGAAGTTGGAGAGTCTTCGGATCCAAACTCTCGGTTGAAGTTGGAGAGACCTTCAGACTAAAGCTCTTGTGTAAGAAGTTGGCGAACCTTCGTATGAAAACTCACGTTGTATTATTTGCGATAATAGTGGATTAAATTTGAAAAGAGTTTCGGGACTAGAGTGCCCCTTGGGAGAATACCAGGATACATCAGGTGTCGGTATTGTTTTGCTTCTTCTCTTGTACTTATATTTTTAAATTGTCCATTAGCTTGTGCTAAGTGCTTGATTAGTTAGCCTGACCCTATTCACCCCTCCTCTAGGGTTTGTACAATTGGTATCAGAGCAAAGACTCTATTGTTAGGCTTAACATCCTTAGAGTAGATCCTTATTAATTTTTTTATGGCATCGCATTCCTCATCCTCCGATAAAGAGGGTTTTACTTCTAGTAGCATGAACAATCATGTTTCTTCTAAATGCAAGAAATGCTCTAAGTGGAAAGCCATGGCTATCCATTCCTTAGAGATTCTTGATGGCCTTCATTCTACAAATGAAGAACTTTCAGAAAAGGTTATTCATTTAGAAGAATCTAATGAGTTTTTGAGAAATAAAAACAATGATTTATTATCTAGACTTGATTTTCACAACTCATCTTGTGTTTCTTTAAAGAGTTTGAATGAGGCTTTAATTTTGAAAATCAAATCTCTTTCCTCATCAATAGAAGATCTTAAGAGGCAAACACATGAGCTAAATCATTTGCATGATTCTTCTATTGACTCTTTAAAGAAACAAAATGATGATTTTATTTCTAGACTTGCTTTATTTGAAAAAAGAGAATTATGCTTTAAATGCTAAATTTGATTCTCTTACTTGTTTGCATGATGATTCACTATTAGAACATGATATTCTTAAGACCAAATTCATGCATGCTCACTCTAGATATATTTATCATTCTAGTATGTCACATGTTCATAATCATGCTCATTCCGATACATGTGCACACACTAGTATTAGGTGTCTTTATTGCTCTCGCATTGGACACATGAGTTTAACTTGTCCTATTTGTAGGAGTTTTTCTACCAATGCAAGAGTGAATAGTATATGGGTCCCTAAAGCTAACAAATGTGGATCCAAGTTTATTTGGATACCAAAGTCTTCACCTAATGTTGTAGGTGGAGCTTCTTGTATCGGGACATAACATCGAAGAGCGTGTTGGTGGTTGCAAAGCTCAAAGGTCATCTTCCAAGCAATTGCACCAACACAAGTGTGGCCATTAGAGCCACTTTGGTAACAAGCTAAACGATTCTCTTTAAATGGTTTATATTTATAGAATCTAGCATGTCTCGCTTGATATCTTGCTACTAGCTCGCATTGATATCCTTTAGTTGCGTATTAAATAAATCAATGTGAGATATAATACTAGCATGCTTAGTTAATTTTTTTATATTTCTTTTATCTAGCATGACTAGTTACTTAGCTTAAATGATTAGTTCACACTATGTAATTTATCACTCATTTTCTATTAGTGTGACACATTTATATACGCATGCTCGTTATTCTGAATCTTTATTTATAAAGCATGCATATCACTCTAGTCTATAGGAGCTTTATTTTTTTTATTTGAGTTAATATGATTTTAACTCTCCGTCTTTAAAAGTTTTTGAGATAGTTACTTCTTGCCGATTTGTATTTAATATGTCATATTTATATTAATCGGTATTTGTGAATATATGTGTTTAGCACAAGCTTCTTATCACTTGACAAGTATACACTTATACTTCCTTTTTAACCTTGTGCTTATATAATATATTCATTATTGATTCTCATATTTTATTTTGAATAAACCTCTTATGAATCAATTATGTCTTTGCCTAATAAAACTTATTTATACGTGTTTTGAATTTGTGATACTCTTTTAAACATTCATTAAGGATACATGACTATATTCATTAAATTTTCATTTACATATAGATCATGTATGTCTTATATTGATATATATTTTTGTATAAATATCTTTATGTGGGCATATGAGTTAAGCTAAAGTTTTATATTGACTTGAAGAGTATTTAATTATACTTGTTACCTTCAAACTTGTGCTTATCTCATACTTTAGCTATTGATTTCTTTGATGTGCTTCTTGAATCAATTAGCTTCCTCCTTAAACTCTTCCTTTGATGATATCTTCTTGGCTTTTTGGTTGTCATTATGGATGCATGTTCTTAATTAATTTTTAATATTTTCATGTATGCCTATTCGTGATATATATAGTGTCATATATATAAATGATTCTTAACTTTTGATATTTATTTGTTTTATACCTTTAAGTTAGGATGTTGAGAGAAAATGTTTATTAATGTCTTGCTCATGACTAATTATGGATGTTCTATTAAGGATCACAAAGTTTTGTGCTTTACCTTACATGTTAAATTTACCTCCTTAATTAGTGCACATTCTCTAGTCTGTATTTTTATAATTTACTATGGTGCACTATGAAAGCACTTTGAAAAATGTATTTCTTGATATCTTTAGCATTTAGCTTTCTTGATCTTAATGATCTTTTCTTGCTCATTCCTTGGGTTTATGTTTCTTTAGAATTATTGTTGTCTAATGATGTCTTCGTAGCACATAAGGATTCTTGTAATTGATACATCATATTTCTTATGTCTTAGCTACTATGGTTTGAGCTTTTGTGTTGAGATTTTTCTATTTCTAGAGAATACACTTATTTCATAATGGCTATAATATTTTGCATTCTCTAGATCGATCTATTATTTTATTATCTTGGGTTAATCTCAATACTTGGAAAAAAATTTGTTTTATTGTGTTTTTGTGAACATCTCTTTTGTCCTTTACTTGATGAGAGACTAATTCATTTATTTGTCATCTAATGCTCTTATCCTTGCTTGGTAAAGAGTCTATAAATTATTTTGTTCATTCAAAATGCATTACCCTCATTGTGAACTCTAAGCTTAAGCACGTATCTTTAATGTTAGTCACTTAAGAGTTAATGAGCACATTTATCTTGTTAATGGCCTACCTCATTAATCTTAATTAGTTATGTAGCTTGCTTATTTATGATATATTGTTAAGCTACATATTTCGGTTTACTTTCACTCATCTAGCTATTGTTTTTCTTTTCAATCTATATATGATATGCTAGTTTACATAAACAAGATTTGTGATTCTCCTAAATGTAATTTGTATCCTACTTTAGATACATATGTCTTGTTCTCTAAAACTGGTTTTACAAACATTTGATTTGATATTTTCAAAAAAGGTTTGTGATTCCTTGCTTTAACTTACTTTCATGCTAGTCATTAGTAAGTATCTCTTAAATTTCTCTCATTTTGAGTCATTATTTCATCATATTATCATTTACATCTCTTTTTGATTATATTTGCAAACATCTAAATGAGAACGAATCTTATATTTTTCATTAATTTATGAGATTTTATTATAAATATGGATTTGGGATTCTTTTTAATTATTTTTGAGCTATATTGTGATTCTCATCATGATTGTTTTAATTGACCTTATTTTTTTTCATGATGATCTTTTTCTTAAATGGTAACATACATTGATCTATCATATTTAAATATGAGGTTCTTCTACATAGGCTAATGTATGTCATCATAGCTATTAATTGGATATCTCTTCTTGACTAAAGATGATATTATTCATTTTATGATAATTTTATAGCCTTATATGCATTGAGCAAGGGGGAGGAATCCTTAGTTGATTTACCCCTAGATCTTGTAGTTATCTATTTTATGCTATAAGTGTTTTGGAACTAGATACGCATGTTTTGAGGGGGAGCAAATTAATTGCTCTAATTCATGTATACCCTTTAATATGTCATATACCTAGTTCATCATGGACCCATATTTTCTTCTTTTTCATATCTTAGTGATTGAGGTTATGATACTTTTATTTGTGAAAGATTTATGAGAGTATATGCAATTGTCTTCATCATATTATCTCTCTTTTATATGGATTAAATAAGTCATCTTGTTAATATTAACTTTCATATCTTATTTTGATGACTATTGTGTTTTCATTGATTTGGCTTTCCTCGTATGCTTAATTTATTTGGCTTTCCTTTTTGAGGACTTACCCAAAATTTATGATTTTATCTATATCGGTAATACTTTGAGGGGGAGCATTCAAGTCGACTGAATTTCTCTTTCTCAAGTATTTTTCTCCTTTACCTTCATATTTTATCTAAAGGGTATTCATATAGCATGATAAGATAATTGAGTTCAAATGCATGAATTTGGATAAGCAAATAGATTTGCAAATAATGAGATCATTTTATATCAATTGCTCTATTTTACATTGATCATTCCTTTATTTTGTTCCACTATTTATCTGTGGACAATTGTGACTATCATGGTTTCATTGATCAATGTTTCAAGTTTATGTATTTCGATTGGTATCAAGTTTATATATTTCAATATCTCAATTGGTATCTTTCTTCTTTGATATATATTATTTACAATTATCTAATCCTCATGGCTTTTGACTGAAATCCTTTATTTCATAATTCTCTTCCAAAACTAGAGTAATATTTCATATCATATTATGTTTTAGATTTTTTTTGGATTTCATGTTGGTAATCTATTTATTGATTATTTTTAAATTCTTTTAGTTCTACCAACTATATTGTGTTTTGACAAGCTTTTTCTATTTGGTACTCTACATTTGATATGTAGTTTCTATACTTGTCTTTACACATTTTTTCTATTGTTCTTCATTTAGTATTTCTTGATCATGATTGTCTATCCCTTCCTCATTGTCACGATCCGCACCCAGTGTAGGGGCACGAGAAGTGGGTACGTCCAGCCTATGCTGCAGTGTCGACGGTAGAACGCTGTCCTAGGTCACATACATTTAACACAGTATAAATGTACCTGTATAAGATATACTCTCCAATCGGAGGACAATACAGAAGGTACAACTCAATCACAATTCTAAGATAGAAATAGTACGATAAGATAGATATGAAATCTCAAAAGAGAAGATACAATAGAATAAAATAAGTCTAAGTGTCTAAACGACACAACATCTCAACATCCACATAATACAACTCAGATGTCAAATACAAATAACATAATGAAATAAGATAAATTGCCTAGCTATATAGCCTAAGCAATGGGGGTGATGTCCTCAACTAGAGCTGGATCCTCCTGTGGGTCAAACTCACAAGTGTCGTCTAGATGGGCTCTACAGTAAGTAGGGCAGAACTCCTCAGTGTCACCTGTAATATTTTCAACAGGTCTAGTCAGGACAGGAACGAATACATATCTCACGCAGTTCATATCATGACCGAAATTATAAAACAAGCAATAGAATAAGATACATAAAGTGCTGTAAGAAATATACATGAAAGATAAGAGAGATATTTGTCAACTAGAATATATATGGTAAGAACTGTAAGTGACTAAGTAATTTAGAGCACAAGATGGTTATGTAATCGACTTGGTGTTGTACACGACTAAGTTATAGAGTTTGCACACGAGTAAACTAATAGGAATAATCATATAACCACTTCTACTCCCCCGTCCCCAATTAATACCCAAGGATCTATTCTATTGTTCTTCATATCTCGCCTTATTGCGATTCTTCCATAAAATCCATGTAGCTGTAGCCGCAACGATCTGGTGTCCGTGGAAAGCGGATCTCCACCCGGCTAATAGATCGATGAGGCTCCCGCCCTTCTGAGCCTATCTGCAGCGCTGGGACAACGCTGTCCAGACCTGAACGGCAAGATCCTCCTGGCAGAAGATGTGATCGATGGTTTCTATCTGACGCTCTGAGCAACAATTGCAGGCAGAGGCTAAGTTGAATCCAATAGAGTACATAACATCGTTAGTCGGTAGCTTCTTTTTAATTGCTCTCCAGATAAGGATGGACCACTTCTTAGGGATGCAAGTCTGCCAGAACGCAGCGGTGATCGGAGCCGGCGTACCTCGACCGCAAGCCATATGTCTGGCCGAGCATATAGAGAATTTGCCTGCCGGATTGGTCGACCATCGTAGCTCGTCAGCATCTGTGTTGATCTTCAGAGCTTGTCGACGGATGTACTCTTCCGCTTCATCTCCGATCCATTCACGAATCTTGTCCCTATCCCAGTCGTTCCCGGTCGCATCCCATAGGTCCCTGATTCTGCTGTTCCCCGGAGCATCCAGAAGGCAGGTAAGCAATATTTCTCCTGTCCAGCGTTCTAGGAAGGTGGAGGATTCGTCGTCACCCAGATGAAGGCGAATAACCGGTTCGGCGAGAGTGCACCCAGTGATAATACGCCGCCAAGCCGCGGAGGATATGCAGTTAGCGATCGCCTGCGTCGGATGAATGTGCTTGAAGTATCTGGCCTTCATGAATCTCGTCCATAAATTCGTTCTCGTACGAATCTTCTACCACAACTTCATCGAAAAGGCATCAGCGATGTTAGAAAGTTTGGTGAAGCCCAAGCCCTCTTCCTCTGTAGGCTTAGCCATGGTGTCCCAGCTCTCCCAAATATGCTTGACATGGCCGCCGCTGTGCCCCCAAAAGAAGTTGCTGAGGATGTTCTCAATCGACGTGAGCACCTGCTTGGGAGGGGTGCAAGCGGCCAGGGTAAATATGGGGATAGATGTGAGAACATGTTTGATGATGATCATCTTTCCACCCGGAGATAGCATGGTATTGTGCCACCCCTCAAGTTTCTTCCTGATTTTGGTGATGAGGTCTTCGAAGATGTCGACGTTTGTTCTGCCGTACACTAGGGGGCATCCGAGATACTGGAAAGGGGTGTGGCTAATGGTAAACGAGGTGATGTTGGAGATACTTGTCGCATTCTCTCTCTTGATATTGTGGTGGGCGTAGATGATGCTCTTTTCTGGGTTGATCTTCTGGCCGGAGCAAGAGGCGTATCTTTTCAGGGTATTGTGGACCACATCTACCGACCCGACATCCCTAGAGGTGAAGATGAGGATGTCGTCAGCATAGGCCAGGTGAGTGATGATCGGGCAACCACTGGCAGTGTGAAAGTGCTAGAAGTTCGGGGTACTGGTCATCTTGTTGAGGTTTCTGCTCAAGGCATCCGCTGTGATGATGAATATGGTGGATGATAAAGGATCTTCTTGTCTGACATTGTGACTCGATTTGAAGAATCCATCAGCTTGACCGTTGATCACCGTGGAGAACCAGGAGTTGCTGATCGATCTCCAGACGATATTGGTCCATTATTCTGAGAAACCAAACCCCCTGAGCACCCAACTCATGAATTTTTAGTCCAGCCTGTCGTAGGCTTTTTCCATATCCAGCTTGATCGCGATGTTGCCACCTCTAGCTAGGATTTTCATGCAGGTGATTAACTCTTGCGCTAGCATGATGTTACCTGGATGTTTCTGCCTCTGACGAAGCCACTTTGTTCCTCAGAGATGATCTTGGGGAGCAAGTCTGACATGCGTGAGGCGATAATTTTGATATGATCTTGTTGGTGAAGGTGCACAGGCTAATGGGCCAGAAGTCGCGGAAGGTTTCAGGGCTATCCTTCTTCGGGATGAGGATCAGGTTGGCGGAGGATATGGCTCTTGGGTAGGTGGCTCCCTGAAAGAAGGCCGTAGCCGCTTCATG
Organism: Iris pallida; assembly: GCA_029216955.1. Lineage (NCBI taxonomy): Eukaryota > Viridiplantae > Streptophyta > Magnoliopsida > Asparagales > Iridaceae > Iris > Iris pallida. Next base: position 2,177,757 of record JANAVB010031220.1, read on the forward strand.
GATGTCCTTCTTAATTATATCCCAACACTCTCTGAAGAAACTCCCGAGAACCCGTCTGGACCGGGCACACTGTGAGCGTCCAGGGCCCAAACCGCATCTTTCACTTCTTGCTCGGACGGAGGTAGATCCAGCTTGCTATTATCAGTGTCACTGATGAGGTGTGGGATTTCAGCCAGAAAGTTATTATCTCTGTGAACCTGCTCTTTGGAGAACAGCTTGGAGTAAAATTTGGCGGCCGTCTCTTGTATGCCCCGTTGGTTGCTGATGATGTTGCCAGAGTCATCTTTTATCTGATGAAGGGTGAGTTTCTGTTTGCGGCCGTTGACGCTTGCATAGAAGTAGGCTGAGTTTTTGTCCCCCTCACTGTCCCACTTGAGCCTTGCTTTCTGCTTCCAGCAGTCAGTTTCAACTTTTAGGCGGAATTTGAGAATAGCTTTGGTAAGATTAAGGGCGGTCTTGGCTTGAGGCGACTTGTCAGTGATGTATAAGGCCTCGACGCGGGTCACATCATCTTCCGCGACGCGGACCGCCTGAAAAATGTCTCCGTACGCCTGTTTACTCCAAGCCGCTAGAGCTTTCCTGGTTGCCTTAAGCTTGTTGGCCACCCGGACTAGCGGGTCGGAGGAGTCCGCGGTGTTCCAATCTTACTCAACCACGTGTTTAAATTGTGGATGTTCGCTCCAGAATTCGAGGAACCGGAAGTTCTTTTTGATTTGATCGGAAGTGCTCCTAATCTCAACCAGCAGGGGTGCATGGTCGGATTCGGTGGCATTCAGATGAGACAGTTTGGAGGTGCTACCCACGCCTTGCCAAAGGTTGTTCATGAGAGCTCTATCTAGGCGGAAGTACTGCCGGCGGTCACCTTCCTGCATGTTTCACCAGGTAAATTTGTTGCCAGTGAATTGGAGCGGGGCAAGATTGGCGTTGAAAATGAAGTTGTTGAAATCCTGCATGGCCGTGTGGGGAGGCAGACGGCCACCAGATTTCTCCTCTCTGTACGTGATGGCGTTAAAGTCTCCAATGTACAGCCAAGGGTAGTTGATGTGGTTGAGGTAGAAATCGAGGAGATCGTTCCGGAGATGTTTGCGTTCTACAATATTACAGCTGCCGTGAGCCGCAGATAGAGTGGCGCAATTGGTTAGAAAGGGGTGCTCAATCCAGCACGAGAGGGCTTGCCTCGAATCTTAGATGACGTCGATCTTGACGTCCTTCGAGCAGAGGACCCAAATGTCGTGGTTGCCAGCCACAACGGAAGTGAATCCGAGCTGCATTTGAATTGACTTTATTTTCTTCGGGGGGACCTTGGGTTCGATGATAATCAAGATGTCAATTTTGTGAAGTTTTTTGAGACTGGATAGCCGTCTCTTGGTTGGTTTGTTGGCTAGGCTACGGACATTCCGGGATAGGATGTTAAGCATTAAAGGAGTTGGTGGATGAATTTTTTGTCCGCTTGGTTGCGGATCTGGTTCGTATGCTCGACGTTTCAGGGGCTTCTGTTTTATCTTTTATCCTGTTACTGATGGAGGCCCTCGCTGTCGGTTGGATGGCTAAGGTTGACTCTGCGTCTGTGTTTGGGGGGATGTTCGTGGTCGGGTCAAGCCTTTCTCCCGCTGAGTCCAGATTGGTCTCTTTAGAGGGTATAATGAGGGTGTCTTCTAGATCTGTGGTGCCTCCAACTGGTTCTCCAGCTGATAGGAGGGGGAATCCTGCATCCAAGACCTGTTGACCTCTGATGACCTGATCCGGCCCTAGGATCGCTAGGGCTTCTGCTACGGTGATCTTCCTATTCAGATTGAGGCCGGAGGAGATATCGGTTGGGGCTGCTACTAAAACAGGTGCCGTAGCGTCAATCAAGGGGATGTCCGTGGGTTGAACCCGCTCTGAGTTCGATCGCAAGGGTTCTGGAGCATCTTCAGAGACCGCAAGGGTGAGATCGTTGGCGTCCGGTTCTAGAGCCATGAACTGGTTGGAGAGAGTGAGGGAATGGGAGGTGTGGGCTGTATGATGTTTGGCTATTTTAGCAGGCGAGTCTTCACCATTACTGAATCTGACGTGGGAGTTCTGACGCAGTAGCAGGTGCTTCGGCTGTTCTTCCCTGATCGGTTGTGGATTCTTGAAGTCTTTTACCACTGATTCTTTTCGAGCCTTATTTCTCTTTAAGTCGGGGTGAAGGCGGAAACAATGTTCTGCTAGATGACCCCACAGATGGCAGTGTTTGCAAAAAATAATATGATTGTCGTACACTATATGCTGGGTGTGCGTCTGATCGCCGAGCTCGATGAGAATGTGGTTGGGAGGTTCGATTGATAGATCAAGTTCCACACAGATTTTGGCGTAGTAGGCTTTGGTGAGGTTGCTAGTCTCCGCTGTCGTAGCCACATACGTCCCGAATGAGTTGGCGATCCGTTTAAGGGCCGCGGGGACAAAGCATATGAGGGAAAGGTTGGGGAGGGTCACCCAGGCTGCAACCGTTGCAGAATCAACCTTGGTGTTAAAGTTCGGAGACCAACGGATAATCTTCATAATGTGGGAGTCGACCCTGTCAATCCCTTTAGACCATACGGTCCTGTGGTCGATCTCGGAGGATAGGTACAGCAGTAAGTGCCTGGGGTCTATAGGGGCGACCCGGTAGCTAGCGGTCAGCCGCCAGCTAGCAATAACTTCCTTCA